>JAEIFT010000318.1:0-305630 GCA_018904225.1 Lordiphosa mommai | reverse complement strand
TCTCCTTTCTTCCTTTTATCTGAAAAATTTTATCAACGAATGATTTTGTTAAAAAAAATTATGATTCTTTATATCCATATGCTTTCGGTGGGCACTCCTGCTTTACATCATTAAACTCATCGATATCTAAACTCATCGATAACTGAACCGAACCTAACCTTTCCATGAAGGTTTTTGGTAGGGTGCATTTTCGAAAAACACCAGTTCGGTTCGTGTTTCAGTTTACGATCACAAATAAGCGGTTCGATACGGTTGGGTCCGGTTCAGATCCAGTTTTCATCCCTGAAATTTACAATGTATGAAATTTCATCTTTATTAGGGAACACTGCAAGTTTTTCGTTACATAACTCTCCGTTAATTATATTTTTCAGAATTCCAAAGCACCTTAATTCTAAATTTTCCATGTTTTTCAAAAATCTTTAAGACGTTAGGGGGTCAAAGAACTTTTCATTTGAAACTAATGGTCATTAGTATACTTTTTGCACCTCTTTTCTGAAAATATAGTTTTACTTAACTAAAATACATAGAGGGTCGCTGTGGGCCCATATATTTTTGATAAAATTAAAAATTAAAAAAATAATTTAAATATTTTATTTGAAGAAAGATCCTTAAACATATTTTTTTTTATATTATTTTATTAATTTAAAAGGATTTTAAAAATAGCATTGTTTTTATTTCTACTTAAATCACATTATTTTCGCCTGCCCTTAAGCAAAATCCTCTTCTCCAAACATTCCGCTATTGGAATGATACACTGAAATTGGATTAAACATCTTTAAATCATTGATTAGACACAAATTTGAGACTTTAGATTTTAAATTCAAAACATGAAAAGGCTGAAAGCTATAGCGTATTCGTTAACAAATAATTCGTATATGATTATGTCAAAATTCACATAAAACTTTAACATACTTAGTCCCAACCCCACTGCAATCATGATTGGTTGTAAAAGTCTCACCACGACTGTTCACTGGTGTCTTCAAGTCTCACGTTTGTATTCAACATCATTAATTGTTACAACATGTAGCTAAAACGAACCTTGGGAATTCTTTATAGTTGATCTTCCCACCGCTTTTCTTTTTCAAAGATTTTCGTTGCGGAACTAGACGCAGCAAAACGTGGAGCAAGAGCGCTATAAGTTGATCAGATCCTGTAAAAAAGGGAAAAGTAACCTTATGTTAGATATATAAATAGTAATTAGTAGAACATACCTTCATCATCGGCATATATTTTTTTCTAAGAATGCCAAGTGAAGTGAATTCTTCACTTTACATTTTAGTAGTGAAAATATTTTAATTTTGAACTGATCCCATTTTCCCAATAAAGATGCAATATATGTATTAAAGAATATGAAGCATTGACATTTTAATACACTTGTCAGGTTCCGGTTTATTATTATTTGCAGGTAAGTACATCTCAATATGCCTAAGAAGTATCGCACAATTTACTGGCTTCTTAAGAAAGGAGCAGAATGACACCGACTCAACCAAAATCATCAACATGTCAAAAGAAAAAATAGAAGGCTAACATCGGCTACGCCGATGTTTTAAATACCCTTGCAGTTTTTGAAAGGCGCTACCATTGATAAAACGAGAGGCAAAGCTAACTTCGACTGTGCCGAGTTCTAATACGCTTGAAAAGATTACTCCAACTGATTTAATCGGTAAAATATATATAGGATAGATATCAAATATTTACAATTTTTAAATCATTGATAATAAAAAAAAAAAAAAAAAAAATTCTGATACCATAAAAACAACTTTTCTTAGTAAAACACATTTTCCGTCCGATCGGTCCAATGGCAGCTATATGCTATAGTCCTCCGATTTTGATAAATTTTTTCGAAATTATGTGAAAGAATATAAATCTAATATATACCAAGATTGGAGACGCTACGATAGAAAAAAAAAAGTTTTTCTCACTAAAAGTATTTTTTTGACCGACCTTTTATATGGCAGCTATATGCTATAGTTATCCGATTTTGATAAATTTTTTTCGAATTGTGTCAAAGCATATAAAACTAATATATATTAAGATTGGAGACGCTACGATGGAAAACAAAAAAGTTTTCTCACTAGAAGTAGTTTTTGACCGTCCGTTTCTATGGCAGCTATATGCTATAGTCATCCGATTTTGATCAATTTTTTTCCGAATTGTGGGGAAACATATGAAACTAATATATACTACGATTGGTGACGCTATGATGAAAATCAAAAAAGTTTTTCTCACAAAGACTTATTTTTCGACCGATCGTTCCTAAGACAGCTATATGAAATAGTTATCCGATCCGGCCGGTTCCGACATATTAGTTGCGTGCAGTAAAAAGAAGATTCTGTGCAAAATTTCAGTCCTGATCAAGAATATATATAGTTTATGGGGTCGGAAATGAATATTTCTATGCGTTTCAAACTTCTGGGCAAAATTAATATGCACTTTTCAAGTGTATAATGATATGATCTGGGACTCAATATGACATTTTTTCATATCAAAAAATAGAAGGCTAATATATACCACGACTGGTGACGCTACGATGGAAAACAAAAAACTTTTTCCCACTAGAACTAGTTTTCGGACCGGCAACTATATGCTATAGTCATCCGATCTTGATAAATTTTTCCAGAATTGTGTGGAAGCATATAAAACTACTATATACCACGATTGGTGACGCTACGATGGAAAAAAAACGGTTTTTCCCACTTGAACTAGTTTTTGGACCGATCGTTCCTATAGCAGCTATATGATATAGTCACCCGATCCGGCCGATTCCGACAAATGTGCAGCGTATTTGTATTTAAAGACTTTTGCAAAGTTTGGTCAAGATAGCTTCAAAACTGAGGGAGGAGATAGCATAGAAACAGACGGACAGATGGACAGACGTAAATGAACTCAGCTCGTCATGCTGATCAAGAATATATATACTTTATGTGGTCGGAAATACAAACATCATGACAATTTTTAATATACCCTCTTGAAGGGTATAAAAGCAGCCGATAAGATGCAGATGAAATTGACCTGTTCGAAAATATCAAACTGATATTCACACATATCAAAATGATATGTTTAAGATTAAAGTGTTATTTTTTAATTTAAAAAAAAATATTAGTAATTGGCTGGGCGCATATATTAATAATATTATATTAGTTATATTATATATATTCCCGCTCAGAATTTTAATGATTATGTAAAATATAAGCCGCCATTATCCGGTTTTTGGAAAGCAACGAAATTTAAGCATTTTTGTTAGTTAACAAAACATACCTTGTCTGGGGATCGAACCCGGGACCACCTCGCACTTTACACGAATGGAATGACGTCTCAACGCAGTGAGCTACCGCACACGCGTGCGGGCAATCGTCTAAGGGTCTATTTATATTTTTTTCTGCCTAAGTTTTCGATAATAAGCATTTTTTGGCTCTCTTTCCTTTTTCACATTTTATTTATTATCTTATCAATTTGATATTAGCACGATTAATTTAATATTATTTATCATCAAAATGATATGAAAAAATTTATACTTGATAAAATATCATATTGATCAGCAAAGATTAAATTGATATTTTATCTTTTCTTTTCTGTGTTCCAGTTGTGTGCACTGATTCAAAACTGTTCTCGGTTTTTCTCTATCAGCTCTTGTTTTCAGAGTTGCCTTTTAATATTTCCTACACACATTTTGTGAATTAATTTAGTAGTCCGCATTAATTTTAAATTTTTTTTTTCGAAAAGAGGCTGTAGCTTTGTCCACCTAGCAGATAAAAATGTAACAAAATTCGTAAAAATAGCGAATATGTTAGGCTATATGCTAAAATAGTTGGTTTTGGATCTGACTTACGCACTGGTTTGTAGACGATGGTTTATTTTTGAAAATTTGCTATAAATTGAAAAAAAAATTATCTTCAAGGGCCAATTTTAGCCACTTTCGGGTTTGCTGATGTAGCTCGTTTGATTTTTGAAGGCTGCATTGATTTATGTAGTGTCGCATATAACTCATAAAACAAATTTGTGCTTGGAATATTTCCATAAGCTAAAAATACTGCAAAATTGATTTTTCGCGATTTCTTGAAAACAAGAGCTGATAGAGAAAAACTGAGAGCAGTTTTGAAATCAGTGCTTACAACTGGAACAAAATTTTACATCGAAAAGGCTGGAGCAAAATGGCTGTTGGCCTGTGTAATCATTGCTTAATTAAGAATAAACTCGAAATAAAAAAACCATTAATAATTTTTTAAATAAATCTCGACATGTAACTATTATTTTAGAAAGAAAAGAGGAGTTATCAATTCGTTTGGGTGCTGATATTCTTTGTTAAAGCATTTTGATTTTGGTTCATTACACACCTTTGCTTGACAAACTCTCTTTTCGTTTCCTATGGAGATGCCCTTTAAGGGCACATGGATATAAACTGGAATAAGCTGACACAGGCAGCACACATTTAAGCAAACAATTTGCCAAGTCTCAATCGAAAATCTCCGTAAATACTACAAACAGGGTGTGGCCCACAATGTGCGAGTGGAACAAAAGACTGTTGAGAATTTATTTCCTGTTACGGTGAGACACTTAGGCCGATTTGGGCAACCGGTGGCCAAGTTCAAAGCAAAGGGCCGGCCAGATCAAACGGGAACTTGGGCTTTGAATCCTTGTGCTTAGTGATAAAGGAGCAGCTGACCAGTCAGGCTAAGTACGTCAACAGCCTGGACATTTCTCTGTTTGCTATTTTTATTTATTGTTTGAAACCGGCTCCAGCTTAACCAAAGCAAATAAAATGGGTTTCTTTTTAACTGACCGTACAGGCTCCCAATTGAAATTGATTTTATTTGCTTAAAGGGCTATAAAGCATGAATTTAATGAAATGCACGGTTTGTAAGTTATGCAAATGAAATGGCATTTAAATAAAATTTAACTGGCGTTGATTTTTTATTTGGACTTATTTGGTTGTTTGGTTATTTGGTATTTTCGCACGTGGCCAGAGTGCGGTGAGCTAATGAAATGCAATTTAATATACACACTGCCGGAAGGGAATAAAAAAAGTATGCAAGAGTGTATGAACTATGGGCAGGCTTAAATGATTTTTAATCAAGTGTAACGAGGCATAGGCAATGAGCGGTTGAATTGTCCAGTACTTAATGCAAACCATACAAGAATTCGAGCTAGAGTGCCCATAAGGCATAGGCAATCAAATATGATACTGAATGGCAATTGTCGGGATGCTGTAGACATGGTTGGATCGGTTAGTCAGTCTTACAATACGGGTTTAATGCCTGAAAGTCAAAATCGGAGAAAATTGCTGTATTTTTATTTGTAAGGAAGAAGTGTACGAGACATTCATTTTTTGATTAATTAATTTTATAGCGTATTAGTACACCCAACAAAAAAAATCAATCCATTACGGCAATAATTATGTCTTTACTTCTGGCTGCTTTTTTATAACTGAACTTATTCTATGTTCATCTTTGACATTAAACTAATGTTTTGCTACAAAGCAGACTGGATTATAGTTTATATATAGTGACGAAACAACATCTCTTCTGGTCAATTCGCTATTCAGGTTGGTAACGCCTTTGTATCTTCTTGGTTCAGTTGGACCAACGCAAGAGAACCTTCTTATTGTATCACTGCGACAGGCTTTTGTTTCGGCTGGATGTGGAGATCTGATGCCGTTGATGTGTTGTCAAGGTTGATCGTCCGAGGGTGAACTTCGTCTATAGCTACTGGAAAAGTAGATGAAGAGAGATTTTCGTTAAAACAAAAACCTGTATAATTTTTTTTTTTTATCAATATAATACAAGAGAGTAATAAATTGATATATAAGGTATAAACTTATAGCCTCTCTCCACTAGGGAGATATGTACATTAGGGGGTCGATTTGTATGGGGCAAAAAAATGAAATAGGCGTATAGCAGAATCGCAATCTATGGACAATTCTAAGAACATTTGCCCAGAAACCATAGGTCTAAAATAAAAAACTTAGCCGCCGCATTTCAACCTTTAGGTTTTATAAATAACACAGGCCAAAAAAAATGACCAACATTGTTGTCCAGCCTTGCTGGTATATAAATATGATAAAGTTATCTGCAGATTCAAAACTGGCTTCGGTTTGGCTCCATCGGTTGTTGGTCACAAAGATTTGGCGGAACAAATATTTAATGCTCTTTTTCTTAATATTATTTCTTGGCATTAATTTCCTGAACTTGTGGAGTCTATACGACAGATTATATCAATGGAAAATAATTATAGCCAAAAGAGTCAGAATTGGACTTTAAAGTCGGACAATTCACGATTTATAGTAATATTTTAAAACAAATAATTTACTTTAGGCCAGTATGGTTGTTTGATTTTGTATTTGAACATCCTTAGCATATGGCCGAACTTTTTCTCTAATTATGTAAATTTTTTTGCATTTAAATCAGCTTATTTGGCCAAGTTTTGGCCTGTTTAAGCCAAATATTAAAAAATTTATGGGAGGATAACTAGATTAATACACAAAATTTGTATAGGAACTGTTAAAAGGCTACTTGGTTCAAAATAGAATTTTAGATAAAACTAAACCAGACCTAAATAACTAATGGGAAATCAGTAGCCTTTTTTATATTTCCTATAAAAAATTTGTGTATAAATCTAAAGCTGGCCAAAACTTTCCAAATGAGCTCATATAAATGCAACAAAAATTTACAATTAGATAACTAAATTTGGCCATATGGTAAGGATGTTAAAACAAATCAAACAACCCATACTGGCTAAAGTAAATTATTTGTTTTAAAATATTACAAATCGTGAATTGTCCGACTTTAAAGTCCAATTCTGACTTTTTTGGCTATAATTATTTCCATTGATATGTAATCTGTCGTATAGACTCCACAAGTTCAGAAATTAACCAAGTAGGGCCAATATTAAGAAAAAAGAGCATTAAATTTTTTGTTCCGCAAATCTTGCGACCAACAACCGATGGAGCTAAAACCGAAGCCAGTTTTGGAATCTGGGCAGATAACTTTATCATATTTATATACCAGCAAGGCTGGACAACACAATGTTGGTCATTTTGGCCTGTGTTATTTATAAACCTAAAGGTTGAAATGCGGCGGCTAAGTTTTTATTTTAGACCTATGGTTTCTTGGGCAAATGTTCTTAGAATTGTCCATAGATTGCGATTTTGCTATACGCCTATTCAAAAATAAATCGACCCGCCCTAATGTACATATTTTCACATATTATCACATATTGAAAAAAATGTTACGTATTTCCCATAGGAAAAAAAATGTACATATTTAAGATATGTGTACACATTTCGACTGCTGTCAGTGCTGAAAAAACAAAATACAATAAAATATTCTCATTTTTCCTGGGGCAAATATTTGTGTCCAAAACCAGCAGCACTTCCCTGCAAAAATCCAAAAGTTTGGCCACCATGGATGCTGAAACTCCAAACAGCCTACCTACTGTGCGAAACTCTGCCGAAGACCTAAGCGTATGCAGCAGTGTAGGGCATACAATACAATCATATTTTAGCTATGCGTGTGTGCGTGGCAACCGATACGAAATCGACAGCAGCGAAACGTGCGTATGCTGTCGGTGAGCGATGTCGCTGCGACTGCGGCCTTTAATATGCGCACTCTATACGGACGCGCCCCACACTGGTATACAGTGTAATGTCGATGCGCTTGTCCAAAGCAATCGCCTTTCAGAAACTTGGGTCCTGCTTTGACAGGCATTCCAGATGCTCCACGAGCAGTTTACAGCAGACCAGCTAGCCAAAATTGGGGGCCGAAAGTATTCGGCATATCAAATGCATATGAGCCGATTGCTTACCGAAGTTGTGCTTGACTGATTGGCACGATAGTTCAACTCAACCTACGCTTCTTGATAGCACGTCAACGTCGTTTTGCTACCAGGCAACACGTGAAAAAGCACTTTTACACTTTTTCTTTTTTCTTTTGGCGAACCCTGGTTTAAAGCATAGTTCGCCAACCCCTAGGGACCGAACACATTCGGCAATTCACTTGCATATGAGCCGATTGCTTGCCAAAGTTATGGTGACTGATTCGGAGAGACAAACTCTACCTACTCAACACTTCCACACGTTTTTTCTTCTCTCTTCTTAACGATCACTGCTTTAAAGTTGTGTTTGTCCACACGGAAACTCTTTTTTATCAAACATTTTACTGTTTGTTAGGCAAACATAATCAAATCAAACAAAAATCAACTGTCAAATTGTCAACAAACCTGAAAAAATGTGCACTGATTGGCTTTGCTTGATTTTTACTCTCTTTGCGAAGGGCTCGGCATGTGTTCGGCTCGTGTCTGTGTGAATTTGCCGAAAGTGTTCGACCGCCTGCGTCTTGGACGACAACGTCTGGTCTAATGAGAGAAAGACTCTCTTAATAAAGACTGTGTAACTCCAAAAAATTGCAGTTTTACGATTACTGATTTAAAACTTTGGTGTGTGCTCTACGAATTATCATTAAGTCGACTAAATAATCCCAAAAAATTCTTAATATAATTTTACAATTTTTTAGAAAAAGTATAAAATTGTCAAAAGCTGCTCTTAAAATGATATACAAAATTTGGCAAACTGATATTAGCTAGTATTGAAATAAATCTATAAAATGGATATAGTAAACGTCATCCTTATACAAATTAGTATCAATTGATATCCATGAAAATATCATATTTAATACTGAAATATTAACTTGAGTATTAACGAAAATGAAATGGTATCATTTTTAACCAAATCACAAATAAAGTTCTTTTAGCATTTCACTCTCACAATATGTCAAAAGCCTGCTATGGCGGTCCCATTTGTAGAAAAATAATTCTGACTGAATTCTCGGATATGTATGGCGTGTTCAGCCACACTATAAGTTAGGGATGACAACCCGGCGTGTCTGTGATTAGTCACTGTCACGGGCAATCATCAAATCACACAGTGACTGCATATTTGAAGTAACAGTGCGGATTTGATGACTGCCAGTCACTGTGATTAAGTCACAAAGCCGATAGGGTCAATCACTGTTACTAAATCACGGGTACGCAGATAAAGCTCATCTCTTATTTTTAGGCCAAAAGTGGCCGTGTTTTTGCAGGTTTATAGCCACAAAATCACATTAGATTCAGCAATCCCACTACTGTGAAGGAGAAATGACTTTCGCTGTGAGTGCAAGTTGGTAGAATCGCTTAGTTCTTCTAAACATACATACAATCAATCAATCAAGACAGATCACTTATGTGCTTGACTTCCAAGCCATCAGTCTTCAAATTCTATTTAATTATTTATTATGTACATAAATATATAAAATGCTATCTGGAACCCGAGACCGAACCGGACCCCCGTTCTCAACTTTAAAGGGACCCGTTGTGGAACCAAACCCCCCCAGAGTACCGAACCGAACCCCTGTTAAAATTAGAGGGTTTGCAGCCCTGGTTGGTACCTTCGTTTAAGCTTTCTGTCACATGGTAAAATAACAAACTTGTAAAATTTACACCGCCAAAAATGGCTGTTCTTATTTACGTGCAATAACTTGTAGCATACAACGAATAGTTGCATCCTAATTGAGCAGGTGGGAGAAGTAGTTCTATGCGGAACCCGTACTGATCCGGCTATCTTCGTCGGCAATATGGGGGAGGTCCAATGAGTGTTACCGCTGGCTACGCGCTCGTTCATTGGGCATTATTATCTAATTAGAGCGAAGCTCTTTAACGGACGGTTGGCTGGGGGACAAAAGCGAGACAAATTTTTATTTTGATTTCTTGGATCTGAATCAGAGATTTGGGATCTTGGAAGCAGGATCCTGGGATTTGGAATCTTGGAACTAGGAGCAGGGATCTAGGATTGGGGCTCTGAATCAGGGATGTGGGATCAAGGATGTGGGATCTGGGATAAGGGATCTGAGATTTGGGATCAGAAATCTGGGATCGGGGATCTGTGATCAGGATGTGAGGCATCTGGGATCAATGATGTGGAATCAGGGATCTGCCATCATGGATCTGGGATTAGAACAGTTATCTGGGACTGGTACAGGTACACTATTTTCCAACACTTTTTAGATAAATTACTTATATTTCAATGTAAGAGTCCTTATTTTGATATAAAGAGCTGTTGCGCGCCGTATGGGCCAATACTACTACATATTCTTTTAATATTCACGGGTTGCTTTGAAAACTAGGGTAAACTAAGCCATCATTATGTGTGGAGCTGAGCTTAGAAAGAAATGAAAGAAACATAATTTTAGAAAGTTATCTTAGTATTTAGACCCCACCACACTATCATATCACTCAGGGGCATGTATAAGAACTAGTGTTCATTGGTGATCCTTAGAACTCCTAAAAATTGATCACTTTGATTCCACGTCGGCGCCTCACATTTCTCGGAACGATAAAGAATTATATACTTCTACCTGTGGACCTTCACAATTTCACTACCAACTAATAAGAATAACTAATATTTTAAAGGCTATAACATTATTTAAGGAAGAGTTATTTATGAAAATAGAAAAAATAATCTACACATAATTACTAGGTAACTTTAATTTGATTCGAGAAAAACTGAAGCGCAAGTTAAATTGATTAGTTAGCTGTAAGGTTAAGAAAAAGAGAGTGTCCATTTAATTATAGTTATAAATGTATAATTAAAGTTAATTTATAGTATTAATTAAATATAGTAGGCTACGATCGATGTTTTAAATACCCTTGCAGTTTTTGATAGGCGTACCATTGATAAAAACAAGTTTTTCTCACTAGAATTAGTTTTTTAGACCGATCGTTCCTATGGCAGCTATATGCTATAATCATCCGATTCCGATAAATTTTTTCCAAAATTGTGTAGAAGTATATAAAACTAATATATACCACGATTGGTGATGCTACGATCGAAAACAAAAAGCTTTCCCAATAGAACTAGTTTTTGACAGACCGTTTATATGGCAGCTATATGCTATAGTCATCCGATTTTGATAAATTTTCCAGAATTATGTGGAAGCATATAAAAATTATATATCACAAGATTGGTGACGCTACGATGCAAAATAAGAAAGTTTTTCTCACTACAACTAGTTTTTTGACCGACCGTTTCTATGGCAGCTATATGATATAGTCATCCGATTTTCATAAATTTTTTTCGGAATTATGTGGAAGCATATAAGACTAATATAACCCACGATTGGTGACGCTGCAATGGAAATCAAAAAGTTTTCCCACTAGAACTAGTTGTCGGACCGACTGTTTATATGGCAGCTATATGCTATAGTCATCCGATTTTGATAAATTTTTCCAGAATTGTGTGGAATCATATAAAATTAATATATACTACTATTGGTGACGCTACGATGGAAAACAAAGAAGTTTTTCCCAATAGAACTAGTTTTTGGACCGACCGTTTATATGCCAGCTATATGCTATAGTCATCCGATTTTGATAAATTTTTCAGAATTATGTGGAAGCATATAAAACTATCATATACCAAGATTAGTGGTGCTAAGTTTTTCCTAAGTAGAACTATTTTTGGACCAATTGTTCCTATGGCAGCTATATGATATAGTCATTCGATCCGGCCGGTTCCGACATATTAGTTGCGTGCGGTAAAAAGAAGACTGTGCAAAAGTTCAACTCGGTAGCTTTAAAACTGAGGGACTAGTTCGCGTAGAAACAGATAGACGGACGGACGGACAGACGGAATTGAACTCAGATCGTCGTCCTGATCCAGAATATATATATTTTATGGGGTCGGAAATGAATATTTCTATGCGTTAGAAACTTCTGGTAATTAATATACACTTTTCAAGTGTATAAAAAAACACAAACTGGTCAGTGCCACGCTGTAAACAACAAAACCACCCCCATTTCGCATGCCAATCAACAAAGAATTGAAATGCGTGGAGACACCCCACCCGACCAAACGTTCGAAAGCGAATTCGCGCGCGATACTTAAAGCGAATAAAAAGCGAACATAACATTCGCTGAATTCGCCAATCTTTCGTTTATGACACTTGTGTCGCTCAGTTTGTGGCAGGCGAATATTCGCAAGAACATTCGCTTACGAATTCGCGCGCGAGTGTTGAATCGAAAGTTTAGCGAGTTTTAATTTCACTTTGTTCCAAAAAAAAAATTGCATATTAAAATTCGATTTAAGCGTTTTTTTAATGATTATTTAAATAATAGAAATTCATTTAATTAAAGCATTATTGTGTTAAAATATTTTCAGTCTTGGAAAATTATTTTTTTAACGCAAGTGTGTTACTCATTCCCAACAACAACATTGCATCAATTCTCAGCGTCATCATCATCCATTACACCACCTTTATTAGTCATTAATTTTTTTATTTATAAAAGTCATCAATAAAATTATTAAAAAGACTTTTATTTTAAAAAGTCATAGCATAAAAGTCATTTGCATATATTGCAATGATAGAGCCATTGAGGACCAAATCGTAAACATATACTTGATCAACTCGGCAAGAGTAAACGACCCACTTCGGATTTGTTTTTGAGTAGGCTTTGCGTATGGTTTCTGTAGAATTTTGATAGCCAAAGTACTAAGAGTGAAGACCAAAATCAATTTTTACCAAATTTAGAGAAATACTAAAATGGGACGAAAACAAGATGTTACTGTGAGAAATTATTTTTCGGCTATTATTGCAGAAAACAAGACAAAATGCAACATATGTGGTTCTGAAGGAAATTATTTAACCAATCTAAAACGTCATTTAAAGGCTAAAGCTAGGTACTCAGATACGAATAACATTCTCGCTGCTAGAATTGTTTCACAATTCCGAAAAGCAGGCTCTTAGAATGTAGGGTGACCAAACCAGGTAAACAGTCAGTGAATCCGAAATTGTCACTTGATTTGGTCAGCTTTTTTTTGTTTACAAAATAAAGCGGTGAAACGAGTTTGTGAAAGAAAAGATTGGAAAAACTACTAATGGCAGGAACAATAATGTGGAATGCAGATGCAATGGACGACGTCATGGTTGCTTTCATGGGAGCATTTTGTATAGCTCAGGAAGAGGACGAGCTTACTGCACGGAAGAGACAACGCCGCAAATATTGGGTGAGCCCGTATTTGAAGGAAAGAGTGTAATGTACAATTACTGCTCAGATGATAAAATTAGGTATGAAAAAAATAAGCGAAACGTTTTGGCATTTTTTTGAACATAACGGCTTGATTTGAATTTTCAAATGTAACCGATATTTCAAACTCGATGGCAACCTTTTATGCTTGCATGGCAGAGCTGTCTACGATAATGGAAGTAACGAGAGACTCGATTGATCGATAGTTCGCCTCTCTCTCTCAGCTCGAGCTTGCCATCGTATGCTAGCTTCCTGGCAACATTCTTCTTCAACAAAACGCCAACGAGCAGATGCATAAGAAGGAGACGAAAAGCGATTATCAAGCGAATTTAAAAAGATTTAATCTGGCTTAATCTTAGCCATCCGAGACTTTTTAAGACCTGAAATACAAATTAAATTCAATCTACAGAGATTTGCTACAAGTCTCGAGGGATATTTCTTTTGCGTGAGTCTGAGTTTCAACTTAAATTGTATTTTTACTGAAAAGAAAGTACATAACCTTCACGGTTTTCTTTTCATTCGTGTAGTACCAGGCAACCGTCTGTGGAAAAAGAATTGCGTCAGCGCATGTGTGTGGATATTGTTTCCATCTAAGAGTTTTGGACAGGTAAATACTGATTAAGTCACACAAGACTGAAAGAAAACTAATTTTCCTTTCAATTCGAACAGCGGCTGGAATCTTGAGCAGTGTATCAGTGGAATCGTGTGGCATTGGGTTGTGAATTACACATATCAAAGCTGCACGTGCCACGATTTCGTCAGGAGACGCTGTCAAGGTCTCTGCATCTGGCCAAGCAGTAGGACCAAACGCATCGGTGACGTCAGCAAGCGACCAATTGCTCGGACCGCCTTGTGCTGTTTTGAATTTCGCCAAGCCCATCAGGTGGCCACCTTGCTCGCTTCCGTTTCCAGTGTAACCCAAGAATTTTCACCCAGCCATACACGATACCCTGTAACACTGTCGGCCAAGATTTGAAGAATCCAGCAATGGCAAAGTGTTATTAATGCCATATTTCCAGTCAACACGAACCTAGGCTAAAACAAAGAGGAGCTCTAGTCATCAGAAACGACACCATGACCTTCGTTGTTTAAAGTGCATAATTAATATGAGTGGAAGTGTAGTGAAAATGGGTCAGAATTCACCCACAGCCTATTGAGTGGCTAACGCGAGATGCAGATAAATAAGCGTTAGTGTATTTCTTTAGTGTAAACCGGAATTAATTTCTTTATAATTTTTTTTGTCAAGTAAAAGTAGTGAGAATGGCATAATATCAGATAAAGCGTGCCCAAAGTAAAATTAAAAATGTATTTGGCACTCGAAGGAGTCGAAAGTGAAATATTTTTTTTGTTGTGCAAAAGTCCACTTGATCAAATCATATAAATCCGCTCTTATCTAAACATCAAATAGCAAAACGACAAATCATCTCCAGAACCTCGAAGGCCTTCGGCGGATTTTAAAGATGGGTGAGTGATAAAAACAAAAAGAGTGTTTGATCGACTGATTTTGTGCACATAACGGAGAAAATGAATTGAAAACAAAAGAAAAGTAAGAAGAACGTAACAACGTAATGAAATAACGTAATGCGAACAAAAAGAAAGTAATTTGTTTTTGTTTTTGGGTGCACATGCATACCGTTTATATTTTGATCCGATCAGCTGATAACTGCATTAACCCTTATGTGGTACATAAAGTTTTCTTTGATATTTGCGAGTTATAAGCTCAACTTAAAGTAATTTCGAATTTTGATTAATAATTACTGTTATGTCTAATTGAATTTAATTTTGGGACTACTTTATTATGTTTAATTGAATATGAAATTTCTATTTTTATGCCTAATCTTATATATATATATACACATTTTGAAATAATCATGCCTTATTAATACTTTAAATACAAAACACATATACATATTATAGGATAACACAAATTAGAAGGAAGTAAGTTTAGTTTTGTAGATTTTCTTGAATACGCGAGTATAATTTGCGAAAGTCCTTGTGAAATGGAAATCGTGTCAGGAGAAAAGTCTGTTTTCAATAAGTTTAAATGAATAAATTTGGAATAATTATAATGAATTACTAAATCAAAAGTTTTTTTTTCCTGTAGAGTAATGGTAGGTGTAAAAAAGATGTCGTAAACAAAATTTTGGGATTTTTCCTAATAATTACGCAATGGAAAAATCATCGGTAGGGTGGGTTAAGAGCGTGGCTGCCAGAACAACAGGCTAGCTTTAAAAAAGAAGTGGTGATAATATTAACAATCTGTCCTTATTTTCTTTTATTATGATATGGCCTCAGGGATATTATTTATATGCTTGGGCGTTGCTTAGTTACAGAGTCAAGAACCCCCCCACAGGCTGTTTTGCTAGTCGTAAAACCATATATCCCGCCCGACCCTCGTTCTAAGTTAACATATAGCCCTTGTCCAAAGAAGCAGGGTAGACATATATGCCTTGTCGAAGGCCAGCACATGCTAACATCGATGTGAATAGGGATGTTGAAAGGTCATATGTGCTTCTCCTGAATCTTTGGAGTACACTTAAAGATAGGATCAAACGCTTGGATGGTTGATGCCGTGTTCCTATGCTACTGTGAGCTGATATCGCGAATACTTTATTCGGCTCTAAAGTGGGATGGTACGTGAATTACAAGAGGCATTAAAGGACGTTATGCTACTGATGTGAGTATAAGTATTTAATTGTCTACATTCATTCAGATATTATAATTTATACATATATCGTAGTTCCAAAATATGACGCAGAGTCCGGCAGTCTTCCTGGAAAACTTCCACATGTTGGAAAGGACGTTTAATTACATTTTTGGTTTGGTGGAGCCGCACTTGGTACCCAAGCGTAATACACGGCCAGACGCTATACCAATTAAAGCAAAATTGGCTATTGTCCTGGAGTAAGTAAATTATGTGTACAAGCATACGTATATTTGTAAAAAATTACTTCATTTATTAGGTATCTTGCATCCGGAGACTTACAACGTCATGCTGGGTCCACATACAGGATCAGCAAGCAACACTTTGGCGTTATAATCCGACAAGTGTGTGATGCCATTTATAGCGCGCTGCTTGGAGAGTTTCCTGTGTGGGAGGTGGGCACAATGTCCAAGTGGGCGCAGAAGTTTGAGGAAAAATGGAATTTCCCTAACTGCGTCGGTGCGGTTGACGGGAAGCATGTTGCTATAAAAGCACCCCCGAATAGTGGCAGCGCCTTTTATAACTATAAGGTATGTGGAATATAATTTTGAAAACACAAAATTATTACAATAACCTCTTTATTCACCTCCAGGGCTTTCATTCTATAGTTCTGATCGCAATATGCGACGCTTCATATCGCTTCACTTACATAGACGTTGGTGCCTATGGAAGTGAGGGCGATATGAATGCTTTTTCGCATTGTGAGCTGGGAAAGGATTTATTGAGCGGCGGTCTGCAGTTTCCGGATGACAGCATCCTGAATGGAGACTCCATACTCCATACTTCCTCGTTGGTGACGATGCATTTCCTTTGCATAAAAGGATAATGAAGCCCTATGGTTCTCGAAACCTGGCTGTGGACGAACGGATTTTCACTTATCGACTGAGCCGAGCCGTTGTATTGAAAATGCATTCGGCATCTTGTGCGCCAAGTGGATAGCAATTCAGCGGACGTTGTTGTGCAATCCAAAAAGATTGTTGTTGCTTGTTGTGCCCTCCACAACCTCCTACTGCGGTCGAGTCCTAAGGATTACAAATTTCCAAAGGACACCGAATTACCCAACAACACACCTTTCACAAATCTTCGACCCCACCGTGGCCGCGTTCAAGAGCAATTCAAGGACATACGGGACAATCTGAAGAATTATGTGAACGGTGAAGCCGGGTCCGTACCCTGGCAGGAAGAATCTGCAGGCGTTCGGCAATAATAATTTTTTTTTTCAAATATTGTACTATTTTATTTTGAATAAAACCCCTCTTTTCCGTCTTTTAAATGTAAATTATTGGTTTCGTTTGGCATCGTAATAGGCATTCAGACTTTTCCACATTACAGCTGCCATTTCCTGCTCGACTTTAGATGCTTCCTCCAGAGGCATCTGATCGAAGCAAGAGCTCCAATAGGTCAATATGGGTCGCTCGCGTCGTTGCGCCAACTCCTGTTGCCGTTGACCCAAGAAGTTTTCCATCAGGCCGCACATTTTACCAGCGACCGATGGCTCTTCTATCTTGCGTTTCTTCGCCTGTTTGTTCTGTTAAGGAAATGCAAATATTAATAGTAATTATTAAGTCATATGAACTTGATATATCCGTACATATGAGTATGAAGGCTCACACGGAGAAGAGCTGTCCTCTACGGGGTGTCCGGGATATTCATTGAATCCTCCTTGACAATTGAATCCTCCGAGTCAAACAAAATTGGCATTGACGCAGCAGCTGGCGGGAAGGTAAAAGCTGGCAACTTCGAAGCAGCAGGAGAGATCGGAGCACCAGACGAAAAAAAACAGCCGAGCTAGTGGACGCTATTGGTTTGTACGGAGTACTTATGGAACTGTAAAACAATAAGCAATAGAAAATATACAAATAAAATACATTTATATTCAAGGACACCTACGTTCTTTGAATCGACAAATCTGGTAAGAAAGCCATGTCTGCTGTGAACTTCCACTCAGCAGACTCTTTTATTTTGGGTGGCTGCAGCAGAACTCCTCCTTCACTGCCACTTTTGGGCTGCTTCTTTGCCTTGTATTTGTAGCTGGCTCGCAACGATTGCTAAGCACTTTTGCATTCCGCCGCTGAAAGACGAACAATGTCTAATGTATTGAATATTGTATGAAATACCACTATTTTTTACCAGATTTGTCCAGTTGGGCAGCTATGGATTCCCAAGCACTTCGATTAGAAATTGCATCAAAATGCTTTTTGTTGGTCAAATCCCATAAAATGGGCTGCATCTCGACCGCTTTGATCAGCGCACGTTGTTCATGCTCCGCAAAGTTCTCAAAACTGTTTTTGTTTTGCCTTTTGGTCTTCTTTGAATCCAATTTTTCCAATTGTGTTGCTTGATTCTAAGAGGTACCTCTTCGAATTATCAAACATGTCTCATAATTCGAAGACCCCCCTACGAGAATGTATCAGCTGTTTTTGACAAACGATCTGGCAGCCCCATGCACATTATACGAGCGCATTCTAGACGACTGAGTACGGCCTCTTAGAAGGCTTTGAGAAAATTCGAAGAGCACATTCGAAGAGCTATGTAATTAGATAGGCAGCTAGAATGTTATTCGTTTCTGAGTACCTAGCTTAAACATGAAAACGAGTGGAAAGAAATCGAAGGAAAGATTTTGTAATTTGAGTCTATATGTAATGTGCACAAACATACGTTCAATAGAGACGAGCAGCGACGTACCCGAAAAAGCAAAAAATGCTTGTAGAACTATCGAAAAAGGATGTAAAGATGGCATGCGTACAAATGGTTACCAATGAGAAGCTACCTTTTGCATTTTTCGATTCAGAGCCATTCAAGCTCTTAACTGAGCAAATATTTAGTGGCCTAGACATGGCTCCAATATCATCGAAAAATGTTATGTCAATAATAACAGAAGCATTCGACCACATAACTGAAGCGATTCGATTTTCGCTAAAACAAAAATCGTTTGTCTCAAATTTGATACCGCAACGCGCCTAAATCGGAGTATGTTGGGAATTAATGCGCAGTGTTATGACGACAACAAGCTTATCATTTATACCCTCGGAATGATTATATATGACTTTTTATTTAAAAAAGTGATCAATAACTGTTATCATGTAAAAAATTTATAAAAATCAAAAATAACTGTTATGATCAGAGTAATAAAATAAAAATCATAAAATAATTGGTATTTTCGGAATTTGTAAAATAAAAATCGAAGAAAAATTCTTAATATAAAACTTTTTTATAAAAATTGCAATATAACTGTTAATTTCTATTTTAACTGTTACCAGTAACTGTTATGTCTGGTCCCTGCTTTAGACAATACATTTATGAACATAAAATCCCAAAAAACAATAAACAAATTACCGTAGGTTAATTGGCTCAAAAAAAATTCAAAATTATGATGCCTTCTTATTTTCTGCAGCTTCAAATGTACACTAAAAGTGTAAAGGTAAAGACAATCAACGAGTCGCAACGGCGTCACTTTTTATTATTTCTCTACCTGCTGCAGAGAGTTGCAATGTAAAAGGGAACACACAAAGAGTTTCTCTTAAACTAAACAAATTACGAATAATTATCTTCGCAAAACTTTCGATTGAAGCGAACCTTCGCTTGTGTGTCAAATGCCACAGAGCAATATTATAAGAGGGAAAGATTGCTCTGTCGCCACAATTTTAACAGCGAAATAATCAGCAGTTCTTTGTTATTGTCGCTCTCGCAACAAACTTAACAGCGAAATAATCAGCTGTTTTTTGTTATTATCGCTCTCTGAGTAAAATCAAGACAATGTCCGTCTAGCTCTAACCACCGTGTTTTTATACCCTTGCAGAGGGTATATTAAAATTGTCACGATGTTTGTAACGCATAGAAGGAAGCATTTCCGACCACATAAAGTATATATATTCTTGATCAGCATGACGAGGTGAGTTCATTTCCGTCTGTCCGTGTGTCCGTCCGTCCGTCTGTTTCTATGCTATCTCCTCCCTCAGTTTTTAAGCAATCTTGACAAAACTTTGCAAAAAGTCTTTAAATACAAATACGCTGCACATTTGTCGGAATCGGCCGGATCGGATGACTATATCATATAGCTGCCATAGGAACGATCGATCCAAAAACTAGTTCTAATGAGAAAAACTTTTTTGTTTTCCATCGTAGCGTCACCAATCGTGGTATATATTAGTTTTATATGCTTCCACACAATTCTGGAAAAATTTATCAAAATCGGATGACTATAGCATATAGCTGCCATATAAACGGTCGGTCCGACAACTAGTTCTATTGGGAAAAACTTTTTTGATTTCCATTGCAGTCTCACCAATCGTGGGTTATATTAGTCTTATATGCTTCCACATAATTTCGAAAAAAGTTTATGAAAATCGGATGACTATATCATATAGCTGCCATAGAAACGGTCGGACAAAAAAGTAGATGTAGTGAGAAAAACTTTCTTATTTTGCATCGTAGCGTCACCAATCTTGTGATATATAATTTTTATATGCTTCCACATAATTCTGGCAAAATTGATCAAAATCGGATGACTATAGCATATAGTTGCGATATAAACGATCTGTCTGAAAACAAGTTTTAGTGAGACAAACTATTTTTTTTCCATCGTAGCGTCACCAATCGTGGTATATAATAGTTTTATAAGCTTCCACATAATTCTGAAAAAAATGTATTAAAATCGGTTGATTATAGCATATAGCTGCCATAGGAACGATTGGACTAAAAACTAGTTCTTGTGAGAAAAACTTTTTTGTTTTCCATTGTAGCATCATTAATCTTAGCATATGTTTGCTTTATATGATTTCACACAATTCTGTAAAAATTTATCAAAATCCGATGACTAGCATATAGCTGCCAAAAGAACGATTGGTCCAAAAACTAGTTCTAGTCAGAAAAACTTTTTTATTTTGCATCGTAGCGTCACCAATCTTGGTATATATAAGTATTATATGCTTTCACATAATTCTGGGAAAATTGATCAAAATCGGATGAGTATAGCATATAGCTGCCATATAAACTGTCGGTCGAAAAACTTGTTCTGGTAAGAAAAACTTTGTTTTCCATCGTAGCGTCACCAATCTTGGTATATATAAGTTTTATTTGCTTCCACATAATTCGGAAAAAATTTATCAAAATCTGATGACTATAGCATATAACTGCCATAGGTACGATTGGTCTAAAAACTAGTTCAAGTAAGAAAAACTGTTTTCTTATCAATGGTAGCGCTTTTCGAAAACTGCAAGGGCATTTAAAATATCGGCGAAGCCAATGTTAGCCTCTTATTCTATCTGTGTTATAAGACCTTAGCAACATGTTGAAATAGCTGGCAACATTTTAAAAGTATCTCAACTCGGGCTGTTACTTAACAGCGCCACAAATCGAGAGCCGTCTCAATCTTCCCCTCTATCTCTATTCCTCTGTGTTTGTGTGTGTGTGTGAGTCGTATGCGCATACAAGGTGAGTTTATGCAAATATAAATTCACCATGTGCGCATGGACAGCAGCCGTGCCATAGAGTACTCTATGGCCGTGCGTGGATCAACCGTTCACGTGAAGTGTTAGCTGCACCACAGAGCAGTATTTCTAGAGGGAAAGATTGCTCTGCCGCCACAAACTTAACAGCGAAATAATCAGCTGTTCTTTGTTATTGTCGCTCTCGCAACAAACTTAACAGAGAAATAATCAGCTGTTTTTTGTTATTATTGCTCTCTGAGTACAGTCAAGACAATGTCCGTCTCGGTCTAACCACCGTGTTTTCCTATCTGTGTTAAAAGACCTTAGCAACATGTTGAAATCGCTGGCAACATTTTAAAAGTATCTCAACTCGTACTGTTACTTAACAGCGCCTCATTTTGAGAGCCGTCTCAATCTTCCCCTCTATCTCTCTTCCTCTGTGGCTGCACACTGACACTATATAAGCTGTGAAACTTGAGCTGTTGTCTAAGTGCCTCAACCACAGAGGAAGAGAGATAGTGAGACGAAATGAGGCGCTGTTAAGTAACAGCTTGAGATACTTAAAAGTTGCCAGCATTCAACATGTTGCTATAAGCTCTCCGATAGGAAAACACGGTGGTTAGAGCGGACGTGACATTGTGTTGACTGTACTCAGAGAGCGATAATAACAAAAACAGCTAATTATTTTGCTGTTAAGATTTGTTGCGAGACGCAATAACAATTATTTCGCTGTTAAGTTTGTGGCGGCAGAGCAATCTTTCCCTCTAGAATATTTACTCTATGCCTCAACTCCATAGATACATCTTGATCCGAACTGCAAAATTTGAGAACCTTTTTTATGGATTTTCGCTAATAGCTTTCGCGCCAATAGCTGGTGAATGTGATCGGATGTGTAAAAGTTGTAAGAAAACACTTTTTATTAGATGTTCCGAGACGGGATCGAACCCAGACCTTCCGCACAAATGGCGCACACACTACCCATTGCACCACACGCGGCCATATTGATAGTTTGTGGGTATTCTATGTATCAGCTCACAGTGGTCGCTCCCATACGGCAAACAAAAAAGAATCGAAATCAAAATTGTACAGTTTGAAGCATGTCAATCGTCTCATAAATAATGTTCGTCAAGATAGCGACGGTCGGTTAGCGACGAATCGGAACAATGGAATATGGAACACGGGAGCAATTTTTATTTTTCTATTTTCCCTTTATTTAGCAACAAAATCAAAATTCTGTTAATGCAAAATTGTTAAGAAATACATAATCTATTGATTTCATTTGATTGGGGGTGCATTTATGTATTGCAGGTATTAATAAAATCAAGTTTAAAAATCGCCTTCCCACATTTTCATTAATATCTCTGCTTACAGAGTTGGGCCCGACATGTACGGCATATCAGATTTAAGGCCACATATTCAAGAACGAATCCTGAAAAAGGAGATCAAAATCTATCCCTCAGTTTTTAAGAAAATCGCTTATCAGTGAACCAAGATGGAAATTTCTCCATGCAAAATGGCGCGAAAAAATCATGTATGCAAAACATACTGAATTACTTTAATCTACACAGAGAAAAATATGACGTTCTAAAATCATGACCAAATGTTCATGATTTCGTTCAATTTTTTCCGTTCATGAATCATGAACGGCGTTCATGAAAAACGAAAAATCGGTTCATGAAAAAAAAAAATATTTTTGTGTTTGAATTAATTTATTGCTAATAAAGATATAATATCAATAAAACAGCGTAGAAAACACGTGAGGGGAAAAAGAAGGGCTAAACAATGTATTTTCATGCCTTTCTGAAGATGTTAAATGCATTTTTGATTAATTTTTTCCTAATCCACGCATTTGTTCTACTTTGTTATATTTTGCATGTAATCCGTTCGGCAGCGCAGTCGCTGCGCCGCTTTTTGCAACAGCTTGCTCGCGATCGCGTCTTCACTTTCAATTGTGACCTCGTGCTAAGTAGGAGTGATTTGAGAAAAAGTGGATCAAAATGAGTGAAGAAGATAATTTCGCTAATTCGGACGATGAATTAATAGACATGGCATGTTAGCCGTTTTGCCGTTTTTACAAAGTAAGTTTGTTTGCGTTTGTGTGCGAGTGTGTGTGTGTGTATGCGTGCACGCATACATGTATAGAAAAAATCAAAGTACGCATATATGTATGTACATAAGAATGTATGTACATAAGAATAAGTACAGATTTTAACAACTATTTGTTGTATGCACCAAGACTATACAGTTTTGTACAACTATTATTTGTATGTGTGTGAGCATAACTAAACAGAAAAAATCAAAGTTACAATTCTCTATACCTGGAAAAAAATTTGTCATTTTACAAGTTAATTTTAAGTGTGACTGAGAGTGTTGTTGCATTTATTTTATGAAATATTGACCGCGTTCAGCAGAAGAACTTGCTCCCTGATCAATCATAAAATTTAAATGATCTTTCTGCTGACCGCGACTGATCCGGTATCATGATAGCCAATTTGAGGTATCATGATAGCGGAGCATGTATCAATGAAATAGTACGCTCCTTTGAAGTGATACTGATACCACCAGCTGTAATTGCATATCGATAGGCGTGTTATCGATAGCATTAGCCGTATCTTGCGCACTGATTGCAATTATGAGCTTTTCAGTCTGCTGTAAATAATTATAAAAAATAATCAAATATAATTAAAACTCATTTGGCCAATTTCTATGCAATTTCCAGTTTACCACAGAATGCTAGCGTGTCTGCAGCGCCATTAAAAAAGCTACGTAGTTCCGTATTATGATTTTATTCTAAAGGCGTTTGCCAAAAATGTAGCACTTCGTTCAGCAGAAACTTTTTGATCTATCATTTTTTTCTGATACATGCTCAGCGCTCCATCTTTCTGCTGAACACGGCCATTGTTAATTTCACAAGAAATTTTTAAGTTAAATTTAAATTGATAATTTTTTACCAATTATTTATTTTTTTAGAAGCAGAAGTGACTTTCAACCAGGGCTGCAAACCCACCTAATTTTGACAGGGGTTCAGTTCGGGGTTCGAACCCTTACCCTACTCTGGGGGTTCGGTTCCACAACCGGTTCCCTTCAAATTGAGAACCGGGGTTCCGGTTCGGGTTCGGGTTCCAGATAGCATTTTATATATTTATGTACATAATAAATAATTTTAATAGAATTTGAAGACGAGATGCCTTATAATTTGCTGCCTCATGGCTTGGAAGTCAAGCACATAAGTGATCTGTCTTGATTGATTGATTGTATGTATGTTTAGAAGAGTCAAGCGATTCTTCCAACTTGCACTCACAGCGAAAGTCATTTCTCCTTCACAGTAGTGGGATTGCTGAATCTGATGTGATTTTTGTGGCTATGAAACCTGCAAAAAAGCCCGCCACTTTGGCCTAAAAAAAAGGGATGAGCTTTATCTGCGTACCCGTGATTTCGTAACTGTGATTGACCATATCGGCGTAACTGTGATTAAGTCACAGTGACTGGCAGTCAACAAATCACACAGTGACTGCATATTTGAAGTAACAGTGTGAATTGATGATTGCCAGTGACCGTGACTTAATCACAGACACGCCGGGTTGTCTCATCCCTAACTTATAGTGTGGCTGAACACGTTCATAGATTACCGAGAATTCAGTCAGAATTAGTTTTCTACAAATGGGACCGCCACAGCACGGCTTTCACAGGCATATTGTGAGAGTGAAATGCTAAAAGAACTTTATTTGTGATTTGGTTAAAAAAAATGAAGATATTTAAATAAAGTGCAACTTTCCCTTGTATTCACAGTGCCATTGTATCTCCATACGAACAAAATAATACACAGAAATACGGTTTCAGATGCAAATTGAATTCACTTGCTTGATGTTGTGTTATTTTGTCCAGTTTTTTGTTGCGGATGGAAAAAAGTGTCGCCGTCCATACATGGGATACATTTTTATACACTTGAAAAGTGTATATTAATTTTGGCCAGAGTTTGTAACGCGACCCCATAAACTATATATATTTTGATCAGGACGACTCGCCGGTTCTTTCCGCTTGTCCGTCCGTCCGTCTGTCTGTCCGTTGTCCGTCTGTCTGTTTCTACGCGAACTAGTCTCTCAGTTTTAAAGCTACGAGCTGAATTTTGCACAGAGTCTTCTTTTATGCGGCCCGCCGGCCGATGACTATATCATTAGCGCCTGTACGTAGCGTATAACTGGTATATGTTGTTTATATGCCCAATAATCTGGAAAATGTATTAAAATCGGATCACTATAGCATATAGCTGCATAGGACCGACGGTCGAAAAATAAGTCTTTGTGAGAAAACTTTTTGATTTCCACTGGTTTCCAACGTAGTATATATTTGTTTTATATGTTTCCACACATTTTTGAAAAATTTTATCAAAATCGGATGACTATAGCATATGCTGCATATAAACGGTCGGTCAAAAACTGCTTCTAGTGAGAAAAACTTTTTGTTTTCTACGTAGCGTCCCCAACTTGGTATATTAGTTTTATTGCTTTCACATAATTTTGAAAAAAATTATCAAAATCGGATGACTATAGCTTAGCTGCCATAGGACCGACGGTCGGAAAATGTGTTTTTACTAAGAAAAGTTTATTTTTATGGTATCAAATTTTTATTATCAATGATTTAAAATTTTGAATATCTGATATCTTTATCCTATATATTTTTCCAGTTAAATCAGTTGGAGTAAAGTTTTTCAAGTGTATTAAAACTTCGGCGCAGACGAAGTTAGCTTTGCCTTCTCGTTTTTCATAATAATGAAATAATTTTTAGCATCGAAGTGCAAATATAAATTCTATGCTTTCCAATTTATTTTTAGAACCGAACACCATCAATAAGAAAATAGGGTTAGGTTCGGGTTCGGGTTCTCGTGATTATTTTTAATGGGGTTCGGTTCCCGGTTCGGTTCAGGGATCACCAGAACCTGAACCGAACCGGTTCTGAAGGGTTCGGTTCCGGACCGGTTTGCAGCCCTGCTTTCAACAGTCTAAAATTGATGGATAGAGAAGATTTGCGGGAGGCTATCCCACCTATGGGGCTTCGTTTGGAATTTCGGCAAAAATTATTTCAATGGCAAAAAACTGAGGTAAATAATAACACAAATATAAATAATAGAGGGATTCCTGAAACAGATTTGCTTTTGATTTCGCAAAACAGCTTTTCGCAGCTGCAGGGGGAGCAAAGGGAGCAGTGTGGCCATCCAACAAATCATGGTCACACTGCGCGTTTTGTATGGAGCAGCTGCGAACAGCTGTTTCCCGAAATGAAAAGCAAATCAAAAGCAAATTAGTTTCAGGAATCCCTCTATTATATATTAAAATTGGTTTTTGTGTTTTTCAGTTTGATATCGACGCTGAAACCTTGTCAGTGGCGTCAAATGACCAATGTCATCTGTCGTCGCCAACATCATCTTCGTTTGGCGGCAACGCACTTGGAAAATCCCTTAGAGAATTGCTGGATGAAAATTTAGAAGGGAAGGCCATACTGCGATACTCACTGACAAATAATAGTTTAAACTGCGAGCAGAGGGATTATATTGTTAATTTAATTATGAAAGACATAATCCTCAATCGTACTGTACTGAAGCCACACAATTTTGTTGGATTGGTTGCCGAAATTTGCTCATTGTTTCCGAGTGAAATTGGAATGCAGGTATATAAAAACGAGAGCGTAAGTTGAAGTCGGCCCTGCTCGACTTCGATATACCCGTTACTCAGGGTAAGGTTGCCCAAATTGTGGGAGAAATGAGGTATTTTTCAAATTGCGTGGGTGGCAACTCTTCTATCGTTCATCTGATCGAAAAATGATGTATGGCGGATCGATAGGTAATGATGATTAAAATATATGTCTAGAAGGTTTGAACAATCTATTTTCAAAATTGTGGGAGATATGAGGTTTTTTCATATTGCGGGGGCGGGAGGGGGCGTGGCAAAAATTTGAAACAAACTTGATTTGCGTGCAGAAGATACAAGTCTACACTGAAAATATGGTAGCTCTTGCTCTTATAGTTCCTGAGATCTAGGTGTTCATACAGACAGACAGACAGACGGACAGACGGACAGACGGACAGACGGACAGACAGACAGACAGACAGACGGACAGACGGACATGTCTATATCGACTCGGCTATTGATGCTGATCAAGAATATATATACTTTATGGGGTCGGAGATGCTTCCTTCTGCCTGTTACATACATTTGCACGAACTTAGTATACCCTTTTTACTCTACGAGTAACGGGTATAAATATTTTGCTATGCTTAAAAAGCTCCATTTTCCCAAAAAAGGCTCCAGGGCTCCAACGAGAAAATAAGGATCCATTTTGGAGCGTTTGCTCCAAATGTGGCAACCGTGTCTAGAGCTTTTTATACCCGTTACTCGTAGAGTAAAAAAGGGTATACTAAGTTTTTTCTCTGTGTGGCGACTTCTTTATTGGTGTTAAAGCCTTTTAAAATTAGGTTTTTATTTGCTCCTTAAGCTTGGTATTGAGTAACTCCGAAATGCTCGCGAAATCAAAAACTCCATATGAAGCCAGAGCGTAAGTTGAAGTCAGTAAGTTACTCAAGGTAGGGTTTATTTAATAATATTTTATTAAACCCGTTACTCGTAGAGTAAAAAGGGATTACTAAGTTCGTGCAAATGTATGTAACAGGCAGACGGAAGCATCTCCGACCCCATAAAGTATATATATTCTTGATCAGCATCAACAGTCGAGTTGATATAGACATGTCCGTCTGTATGAACACCTAGATCTTAGAGACTATAAGAGCTAGAGCTAAAAATTTTTCAGTGTATACTTGTTTTGTCTGCACGCAGATCCCGACCCCGCAATATGAAAAAAACCCCATATCTTCCACAATTTTAAAAATAGATTGTTCAAGCCTTCTAGACATATATTATGATCATCATTACTTATCGATCCGCCATACATTATTTTCCGATCAGATGAACGATAGCAAAGTTGCCACCCCCGCAATTTGAACGAGAGCGTAAGTTGAAGTCGGCCCTGCTCGACTTCGATATACCCGTTACTCAGGGTAAGGTTGCCCAAATTGTGGGAGATATGAGGAATTTTTCAAATTGCGGGGGCGGGAACTTTTCTATAGTTCATCTGATCGAAAAATTATGTATGGCGGATCGATAGTTAATGAAGATTAAAATATTTGTCTAGAAGGTTCGAATAATCTATTTTCAAAATTGTGGGAGATATGAGGTTTTTTCATATTGCGGGGGCGGGCGGGGGCGTGGCAAAAATTTGAAACAAACTTGATCTGCGTGCAGAAGATTCAAGTCTACACTGAAAAAATGGTAGCTCTAGCTCTTATAGTTCCTGAGATCTAGGTGTTCATACAGACGGACGGACAGACAGACAGACAGACAGACAGACAGACGGACAGACGGACATGTCTATATCGACTCGGCTATTGATGCTGATCAAGAATATATATACTTTATGGGGTCGGAGATGCTTCCTTCTGCCTGTTACATACATTTGCACGAACTTAGTATACCCTTTTTACTCTACGAGTAACGGGTATAAAAACAACTATTTCGGCGGAAAATAGTGGTTGGAGGGTGTTAACATAAACATATCAACTTTATATTTTTTATCCTTTTAGGACTATTACTATATACCGCGCCATGGAAAAAATAACCCTGCCGGCAAGCTTTATGCTAAATATAAAACAAAGCTTGTGGGAAGCGCAAGTTATTGCTCATTGGCAGTGAAGATTATTCCCCCATCCCAAAAATCGCAACTGAAGAGACAGAATACGATGAAGGGATCGCAATAGCATTAAAAACATCCCTGAATAGAGACAGCACAAATGTTACCGATAAATGGAAGCAAACTTTTCATTTGCGTCAGAAAGACCTTCAGAAAATGGATCCCAATAAATTTCTGAATGATTGGTCTAAGCTAAGAAGTGTCAAGGCAAAAAAAAATGTTTTGTTTGTTTCTAAATTTATTTTCATTCTTGCAGATAAAGATTGACTTCGATATAATGTATCCGTCTAAAGGACATTTGCTGCAATCCCGATGGGACTCTTTTAAATATAAAATTGCTACGATTTATGAAAACAAGATTAATAACGAGTTTTCAACGCAATTGTTCAAAATCGGCAAATCCTCGAACAATGTAGGTAAGTATGTGTCCACTACGAAATGAACAAAATGTGTAATGAGATTGAGCAAGAGTACGTGATAGGTAGAAAAAATCGCCTCCGACCCTATATATATATTATTGTTCAGCATCAACAGTCCAACCAATATGCGATGTCCGATTGTCCGAATTATATATCAAAAGAGCCAAGTTTGATTATACACGGATTTAAAAATACCATGAAAATTGTTCTTAGGTCGAAAAAAACGTTGTTTTTATGGAGCATTGTTTAATATTTGTAATCTAAATATTATTTGTAAACTTTATAAATTACTATTTCTTTTTTCAATTTATTCTGCAGATGTTCAGGACTACATATACACCATCCTACTAAATTCCGTCATGCTACCGACAGCCAGATTGACTGACACCGCTGGTAAGCGCAACAAAAAAGTAACAATAGTGGATGCACAAGAAAGCCTTGTTGTAAGGCTCCAAACACTCAACGACTACAAACGACAAATGGATTTAATAACCGAAAAGCATTATAAAGCTGGTATGACCTTGCAGCCATTTATTGTTGTTCATGGATTGTCTGATACAGAAATAACCGGATATTATATCTACTTCGACGGCACATTGCTTGCAGCGAGCTCATTTTTAGAATCGGTAGATTTGTGCTTCAAATTATTTCAGGTTCTATCCCTTAAATATCCAGATGCTTGTTGCCATGCTTGGCTTTTTATTCAGAAATATTTTTTTGATATTGTTACTAAATTTGACATGAAATCTACAAGTGTTGCATCACTTATTGCTGCATTAAATAATTAGTTAACCGTCAGTCAAAGTTTATTCTAAAAATGTATTTATGCTTTAAGTGCAGGGAAAGGTTTTCCAAACCGAAACTTTTGATATCCCATCTTAAAGTGGACCACTTACTTTCCACAAAATTACTAAAACTTACTTGCGTGCAAGAAAAATGTCAACAAACATTCACAAATTTTACTATTTTTAGGATACATTTGGAAAAAAAACATAAAATTTACGAAAGAAGTATTGATTCCAATGTCTTAAGTTCTATTGATTCTAATGTCTTAAATTTAATTGATCAGAATGTTTCAAATAGTAATATCGTAAAATGTTCATCGATTTCAAATAACTATTCTCAGTTTCAACCAAAAGTTAATATTTCTGATGTCACCAAGACTTTGAAAAAGGAAGCATTAAAATTATCTTTAAGTTTTTTTGAACACAATTCAATACCGCGAAATCGAGCTATAATATTTCAAAATATGATATCAAGTTTTACGTCTTCTTTATCTTTAGCATTTCCAAATTGCTTAAAAAAAAACGAAATAAATGAGAATTTGCAGAGCATAATTAGTTTTTGCTGTGATCCCTTCGGAGACACCAAAACTGAATATAAATTTATTAAAACTCTGAAAGAATTAAATCTGTATGCAGATCCAAAATCATTCCTCGTAAATGATATGATTTGTGAAGTAGTAAGGCAAGGTAATCCCACGCTAGGGCCGAAAGGCTTTTTTATTAATATCATGCCATTAGAGTTTATATTTAAACGCATTTTTGAGATTCCCAAATTGTTGGATTTGACAATAGAAAACACACAAAAGTTTATGGCATGTAAGACTTTAAGTCATTTTGTTTGTGGAAATTTATTTAAAAAGAAAGTTAAAGAACTTAAGTTTGATTTCATCATTCCGTATTTACTCTATTTTGACGATTTTCAAATTAACAACCCACTTGGAACACACACGCTTTCTCTTTGTGGGTGCTATATTAGTTTTCCTTCCATGCCACAGTATCTGTGTTCCAAATTGGAATACATAATTCCAGCAGCATTCTTACCAGCTTCAGATCTAAAACTAAATGGTCATGAAAAGTCGTTTCATCACCTTGTTGAAGTGTTGAGAACTTTAGAAAACGGTATTGAAATAGTCACTGAAAATGAAACGCGAGTTGTCCATTTTGTTTTAGGCGTTATGGTTGGAGATAATTTAGCCATGAACACTGTTTTAGGATTCGTCCAGTCATTTATTTCCAAAAGATTTTGTAGAGCGTGCATTAGAACTAAAGAGGAAATGAAAATTGATGAATCTGAAATTTTCAAAAGTTTAAGAACTGAACAAAATTATACAGCTGATTTAGAGGCAGACAATTTTCAAGAAACGGGTGTAAAGAACGCTTGTATTTTTCAAACACTGCCTAGTTTTCGTGTGATAGATAATTATACCCGTTACTCGTAGAGTAAAAAGGGTATACTAAGTTCGTGCAAATGTATGTAACAGGCAGAAGGAATCATTTCCGACCCCATAAAGTATATATATTCTTGATCAGCATCAATAGCCGAGTCGATATAGACATGTCCGTCTGTCTGTATGAACACCTAGATCTCAGAGACTATAAGAGCTAGAACTACCATATTTTCAGTGTAGACTTGTATCTTCTGCACGCAGATCAAGTTTGTTTCAAATTTTTGCCACGCCCCCTCCCGCCCCCGCAATTTGAAAAAAACCTCATATCTCCCACAATTTTGAAAATACATTGTTAAAACCTTTCAGACATATATTTTAATCATCATTACCTATCGATCCGCCATACATCATTTTTCGATCAGATGAACGATAGTAGAGTTGCCGCCCCCGCAATTTGAAAAATTCCTCATATCTCCCACAATTTTGAAAATAGATTGTTTGAACCTTCTAGACATATATTTTAATAATTATTACCTATCGATCAGCCATACATCATTTCTCGATCAGATGAACGATAGAAAAGTTGCCGCCCCCGCAATTTGAAAAAACCTCATATCTCCCACAATTTTGAAAATAGACTGTTCCAATCTTCTAGACATATATCTTTATCATCATTACCTATCGATCCGCCATACATCATTTTTCGATCAGATGAACGATAGTAGAGTTGCCGCCCCCGCAATTTGTAAAAAAACTTATATCTTCCACAATTTGTGATCTAATAAAATATTCTTAAAAAAAACCTTACCCTGAGTAACGGGTATATCGACGTCGAGCAGGGCCGACTTCAACTTACGCTCTCGTTTTTGTTTTGATTTTATGCACGATGTTTTTGAAGGCGTATGTAAGTATGATTTGTGCCAAATAATAACAAGCTTAATTAAGGATAAAAATATATCTTTAAGTTCTATTAATTCAAGGAAATCTCTATTTCCGTTCGGAGAGACAGAAATTGGAAATAATTCTGGTCCATTAGAGTACGCACGTCTCCAAAAATTTAATCTTAAAATGACAGCTAGCGAGACACGTTGCTTTGTACATTTCATAACACTGATGATTGGTGACTTAAGTTCAATTGACAATAAGCATTGGTTGCTACTTACAACTCTTATCAAAATCATTGATATTCTGTCACAGTCAAGCTTTGAAAATGAAGATTTAGTTCACTTGGAAAAGTTAATAAAGGAACATCATTTGATTTATAAAGACCAATATGGGCCTCTAAAACCCAAACATTTGGCGAAAGAAAATTTTAAATAAAAGATTCCTTATCCTCTAAAGGGAAACAATTTAAACAAAACCAAGAAAAATGTTTAATATGTATCGAATTAAATTTTAAAGGAACAACATATAAAAAAATATGTATTTAGCTCGTAAGACAAACTGTATTGAATTATATAAAATTAAGTTGTTATACTCTGTACCGAAGGTACACAGAGTATATTGGGTTTGTGCAAATGTATGTAACAGCCAGAAGGAGGCATCTCCGACCCTATAAAGTATATATATTCTTGATCAGCATCAACAGCCGAGTCGATATAGCCATGTCCGTCTGTCCGTCTGTCTGTCCGTATGAACGAAGAGATCTCAGAGATGGTAAGAGATAGAGGTTTGAGGTGTATGGAACATATATTTCTTATACTTGCAGGCAGATCAAGTTTAGTTTTAATTTTTGCCACGCCCCCTGCCTCCCCCGCAAATTAAAAAAAAAACGAAATAACTCCCACAGTTTTCAAGATAGATAGTTCAAACATTCTAGACATATATTCTACTACTTATTTTAAATCGACCCGCCATACATCGTTTTTCGATCAGATGAACGATAATGGAGCTATACGTAAAAGAAAATAAAAACCAACAACAACACCGTAGCCATTGGTAGAACTTACGAGAAAGAGAGAGCGAGAAGGCAATAGCTAACTGGTAATTTCCCAATTGGACCTTGCTATGAGAGGAGCGATGTAATTGAGATGGCCTGCCAAACAGGTACAGAGTATATTACAGTCGGGCTTGACCGACTTTCTTACTTGTTTATTATTGATCTGGATCAAATATATGTTCTTTGTAAAGCTGTAACCGTAAAAGCATTTGATGAACATTTTCAACCCTATGAAACCAGCCATTTGGATGATAAATTTAGTATAAGACATATTAATGAATTTACAAGTTTACCTTTGCATATTTATCCACTTAACAATGGAAAAATGTTTTTAGACTTAAGTACATTTAGAGCTGTAGCATATAAGTAAACGGAAAGTAAGAGTAAAATATTAAATAAATAAATAATAAATACTATAAATGTCGATATCTTTTATATAGGGAGCGCAACATTTTCTTGAAACATTTCCAATCGGTTCATGAATCAATCCCAAACCGTTCGAAAATGAGAACGAAATGTTGCTTCATCGTGCCCAAATTGTTTACAAAATAGCACAGAATGTTCATAAAACAAGCCCAAACCGTTCTTTAGTGAGAATATAATGTTGCAGCAACATGCCCTATCTGTTCACAAAACATTCCCAATCCGTTCATGAATCAATCCCATACCATTCGAAAGTGAGAACGAAATGTTCCTGAAATACGCCCAAATTGTTCTCCAATCGTGCCTAGAATGTTCATGAAACAAGCCCAAACAGTTCGTAAATGAGAACAAAATGTTGCTGCAACATACCCAAATTGTTCATAAAACAAGCACAAAATGTTCACGAAACAAGCCCAAAAAATCCAAAGCGAGAACAAAGTGTTCATGAAAAATCGTACCCCAATGTTCATGATTCGAGAACAAACGTGCATGATAGACTTTCGTCCACGGATGTTCATGATTTTGTTACTTTTAGAACGGATTTTTTTTTCGGTGTAAGAGTTGGGCCCAACATGCACGGTATACAACTTTAAAGGACACATATTCAAGAACATATTCTGAAAGTTTGAACGCAATCAATCCCTACGTTTATGAAAAACTTGTTAATCAGTTTGCACACCTTTTCTTATACATCCAACTGGAACTAGTAAAAGGAACTAGCCATATTGCAGTATGGCCATGCATAATCGTCGCTATCTTTATACCCGTTACTCGTAGAGTAAAAAGGGTATACTAAGTTCGTGCAAATGTATGTAACAGGCAGAAGGAAGCATTTCCGACCCCATAAAGTATATATATTCTTGATCAGCATCAATAGCCGAGTCGATATAGACATGTCCGTCTGTCCGTCTGTCCGTCCGTCCGTCCGTCCGTCCGTCCGTCCGTCCGTCCGTCTGTCCGTCTGTCCGTATGAACACCTAGATCTCAGAGACTATAAGAGCTAGATCTACCAAATTTTCACTGTAGACTTGTATTGTCTGCAGGCAGATCAAGTTTGTTTCAAATTTTTGCCACGCCCCCTCCCGCCCCCGCAATTTGAAAAAAACCTCATTTCTTCCACAATTTTGAAAATAGACTGTTCAAACCTTCTAGACATATATCTTAATCATCATTACCTATCGATCCGCTATACATCATTTTTCGATCAGATGAACTATAGTAGAGTTGCCACCCCCGCAATTTGAAAAATACCTCATATCTCCCACAATTTTGAAAATAGATTGTTTGAACCTTCTAGACATATATTTTAATAATTATTACCTATCGATCAGCAATACATCATTTCCTGATCAGATGAGCTATAGTAGAGTTGCCTTCCCCGCAAATTGGAAAGAAACTCATATCTCCCACAATTTGAACATGTTTATATCCTGAGTAACGGGTATATCGAAGTCGAGCAGGGCCGACTTTAACTTACGCTCTCGTTTTTGAGTTGGGCCCGACATACCTGGTATGCCACAAGATAAATAATATATATATTTAAATTCCTGTGAAGTTTAATGAAAATCTATCCCTACGTTTTAGAGAAAATTGAATTTTTACATATTAACTATGTCTATAGAGACGCCATGCCATTGCAGTATGACCATGCATAATCGTCGCTATCTTTTTTGAGTTGGGCCCGACATACCTGGTATGCCACAAGATAAATAATATATATATTTAAATTCCTGTGAAGTTTAATGAAAATCTATCCCTACGTTTTAGAGAAAATTGAATTTTTACGTATTAACTACGTCTATAGAGACGCCATGTCATTGCAGTATGACCATGCATAATCGTCGCTATATTTTTTGAGTTGGTCCCGACATACCTGGTATGCCACAAGATAAATAATATATATATTTAAATTCCTGTGAAGTTTTATCAAAATCTATCCCTACGTTTTAGAGAAAATTGAATTTTTACATATTAACTATGTCTATAGAGACGCCATGCCATTGCAGTATGACCATGCATAATCGTCGCTATCTTTTTTGAGTTGGGCCCGACATACCTGGTATGCCACAAGATAAATAATATATATATATTCATATTCCTGTGAAGTTTTATCAAAATCTATCCCTACGTTTTCGAGAAAATTGCATTTTTATACCCTTGCAGAGGGTTGATCAGCATGACGAGCTGAGTTCATTTCCGTTTGTCCGTCTGTCCGTCCGTCCGTCTGTCCGTCTGTTTCTATGCTATCTCCTTCCTCAGTTTTAAAACTATCTTGACAAAACTTTCCAAAATGCCTTTAAATACAAATACCCTGCACATTTGTCGGAATCGGCCGGATCGGATGACTATATCAAATAGCTGCCATAGGAACGATCGGTCCAAAAACTAGTTCTAGTGAGAAAAACTTTTTTGTTTTCCATCGTAGCGTCACCAATCGTAGTATATATTAGTTTTATATGCTTTCACACAATTCTGAAACAATTGATCAAAATCGGATGACTATAGCATATAGCTGCCATATAAACGGTCGGTCGAAAAACTAGTTCTAGTGAGAAAAACTTTTTTATTTTCCATCGTAGGGTCACAAATCGTGGTATACATTAGTTTTATATAATTCCACACAATTCTGAAAAAATTTATCAAAATCGGATGACTATAGCATATAGCTACCATATAAACGGTCGGTCCAAAAACTAGTTCTAGTGAGAAAACCTTTTTTGTTTTCCATCGTAGCGTCACCAATCGTGGTATATGTTAGTTTTATTTGCTTCCACACAATTCGTGAAAAATTGATCAAAATCGGATGACTATAGCATGTAGCTGCCATAGGAACGATCGGTCTAAAAACTAGTTCTAAAGAGAAAATTTTTTTTGATATCAATGGTAGCGCCTTTTAAAAACTGCAAGGGTATTTAAAACATCGGCGTAGCCGATGTTAGCCTTCTATTTTTTTTAATTATTTTTTGCTCGTCTTGCTTCGAAAAAATAGCATATGGCTCACGGAGAAACTATGTGGCGCCTCTGGAAACCAGAAAAGTAAGGGCAAAATAGACATATTAAAATCACAAAATTCACCTTGTGGTCAAGTGTGGCGTCGTGTACATTCTGAACCTCGTCACACGCGCTGTATATCTTGAGTTTAATTACTTCCCTAGACATATTTATGATTATCCTAGGATTTAGGATGTGTACTTATTTATATTCTCTAACGCTACATCAGTGGTTGGGGCGTCTCATGTTTAAGTTTGAACACCACTTGTCCACCCGTATGCCAGCTTACAAACTTAGTTACAAAACGAGTTTAAAGTAAATCGGGTGAAAAAATTTTTTTCCATAAAGAATTTTCCGGCCATTTTCCTTCTGGGCGGATTTTCCGAAATCTGGGAAACAAGTGTCCAATTATTTCGCTTACTTTACTTAAAATTTAAAACAAATTTGAAATCAATCATGTGATTTTTTTGTTGGTGGCAACTCCACCCTCTAGGAAAACTCACGGACAAGCTGGCATACGGGTGGACGAGTGGAGAGGGCTGAATTTAATGACTTTAATATTTCTATTTTGCGCTTACTTTTCTGGTTTCCAGAGGCGCCGCATAGTTTTAAGCAAGCAAGACGAGCAAAAAATAATTTAAAATAAATTTTCTGTGCTCACTACAGCAACTGGTTTCAGAAAACCAATCCTTGTATTTTTTGTTGCTTTCAGTTTGCCATATACACCTATTATAAATATTTTCTCTGATTTTTCTAGAATGTGGACTTTTTTGGAAAAATTCTTGAAAAATCGTATAATGAATCTTTATAAGATTAAAAAATAGAAGTACATCGGCTACGCCGTGTTTATAGTGGTTGAAATACGCTACCATTGTAACAAAAGTTTTTCTCACTAGAACTAGTTTTTGGACCGACTGTTTATATGGCAAACTAGTCATCCGATTTTGATAAATTTTTTCAGAATTGTGTGGAATCATATAAAATTAATAAATACCACGATTGGTGACGCTACGATAGAAAACAAAAAAGTTTTTCCCATTAAAACTAGTTTTTGGACCGATCGTTCCTATGGCAGCTATATGATATAGTCATCCGATCCGGCCGATTCCGACAAATGTGCAGCGTATTTGTATTTAAAGACTTTTTGCAAGTTTGGTCAAGATAGCTTCAAAACTGAGGGAGGAGATAGCATAGAAACAGACGGACAGACGGACGGACGGACAGACGGACAGACGGACGGACGGACGGACAGACGGAAATGAACTCAGCTCGTCATGCTGATCAAGAATATATATACTTTATGTGGTCGGAAATGCTTCCTTCACTGCGTTACAAACATCGTGACAATTTTAATATACCCTCTGCAAGGGTATAAAAATCGTCCTGTGGTGCTTTAAGTAAAATATTATTATTCAAATTAGAAAAATTTTTATTAAACAAAAATAACTCTGATTGTTGGCAATTTACAATTTCTTCTTTCATTAGATCTTTACAGGAATTACAGTTAAACTTTTGTTGCGATTTACGTAACACAAATCCTGTGAAATATCGTAATGCACTTTCATTGGCAATGCTTATTTCTATAGGAGGCATTTCATCAATCTTCGATACTTCCATTGCATCTTTGTGGGTTTCACAGCTTACTTTTAAATCTTTGTAATTCACCTGTTCTTGTTGGTCATTTTCATTTTCTCATGCTAGTTCTTGTTGTACGTCATTAATCACATTAATGAGCATATAATCTTCATCTGGCTCACAATTTCCAGTTGTTGTTTTTTAAGTTATAACTTTCATTGACAACATCTTCGAAATAATTGCGTTAAACTCAAAAAGCATTGGATTTTTATTTGTTCCACCTCTACTTCTTATTAAGTAAAACAGGTGTTCAAACGCATCTTGATTGAGGCGAGACAATAACAGAAAATTTACTCCTGAATCTTCACTCCAAACATCTTGAGAAAGGCTTTAAATAGAATTTATTGTTAGAATTAATCCATCTAAACAATAAACACTGTTTGGATAACGACATTTCTTAAAATAGTGTCTCATTTCAATGATGTACTTTTCTGTGTCGCTCTTACTTTGCAATGCTGATTTAAAAGGATTTTTATCTTTTAAATTATTACTATTTAAGCAATCAAATAGCTTATTTACTTTTTCAATAAAGTTTGCAGTAGAAATGGCCAATACTTCGCAAGCGTCAAAAGTGCCATTTTGTATGAGCGTTTTAAGTGCAGCAGGCTCAGTATGTCTAAATATCTGCGTTGCAAATTTAACTTTCATTTTTATACCTTTGCAGAGGGTATATTAAAATTGTCACGATGTTTGTAACGCATAGAAATATTAATTTTCGACCACATAAAGTATATATATTCTTGATCAGCATAGCGAGCTGAGTTCATTTCCATCTGTCTGTCTGTCCGTCCGTCCGTCTGTTTCTATGCTATCTCCTCCCTCAGTTTTAAAGCTATCTTGACCAAACTTTGCAAAAAGTCTTTAAATACAAATACGCTGCACTTTTGTCGGAATCGGCCGGATCGCACGACTATAACATATAGCTGCCATAGGAACGATCGGTCAAAAAACAATTTCTAATGAGAAAAACTTTTTTGTTTTCCATCGTAGCGTCACCAATTGTGGTATATATTAGTTTTAAATGCTTCCACACAATTCTGGAAAAATTGATCAAATTCGGATAACTATAGCATATAGCTGCCATATAAATGGTCGGTCCAAAAACTAGTATTAGTGAGAACAACTTATTTGTTTTCCACGGTAGCGTCGCCAATCGGAATATATATTAGTTTTATATGATTCCACACAATTCTGGAAAAAGTTATTAAATTCGGTTGACTATAGCATATAGCTGCCATATAAACGGTCAGTCAAATACTAGTTTTAGTGAGAAAAACTTTTTGTTTTCCATCGTAGCATCACCAATCCTGGTATATATTATTTTTATATACTTCCACACAATTCTGGAAAAAGTTATCGAAATCGGATGACTATAGCATATAGCTGTCATTGGAACGGCCGGTCTAAAAACTAACTCCAATGAGAAAAACTTTTTATACACTTGAAAAGTGTATATTAATTTTGCCCAGAAGTTTGTAACGCATAGAAATATTCATTTCCGACCCCATAAACTATATATATTCTTGATCAGGACGACGAGCTGAGTTCATTTCCGCTTGTCCGTCCGTCCGTCTGTCTGTCCGTCTGTCTGTCCGTCTGTCTGTCTGTCCGTCTGTCTGTCTGTTTCTACGCGAACTAGTCTCTCAGTTTTAAAGCTATCGAGCTGAAATTTTGCACAGAGTCTTCTTTTTACTGCACGCAACTAATATGTCGGAACCGACCTGATCGGATGACTATATCATATAGCTGCCATAGGAACGATCGGTCTAAGAACTAGTTCTAGTTAGAAAAACTTTTTTATTTTCCATCGTAGCGTCACTAATCTTGGTATATGTTAGTTTTATATGCTTCCACATGATTCTGGAAAAATGTATCAAAATCGGATCACTATAGCATATAGCTGCCATAGGAACGATCGGTCGAAAAATAAGTCTTTGTGAGAAAAACTTTTTTGATTTCCATCGTAGCGTCTCCAATCTTGGTATATATAAGTTTTATATGCTTTCACATAATTTCGAAAAAATTTATCAAAATCGGATGACTATAGCATATAGCTGCCATATAAACGGTCGGTCAAAAAAGTACTTCTAGTGAGAAAAACTTTTTTGTTTTTTATCGTAGCGTCCCCAATCTTGGTATATATTAGTTGTATATGCTTTCACATAATTTTGAAAAAATTTATCAAAATCGGATCACTATAGCATATAGCTGCCATAGGAACGATCGGTCGGAAAATAAGTCTTAGTGAGAAAAACTTTTTTGTTTTCCATCGTAGCGTCACCAATCTTAGTATATATTAGTTTTACATGCTTTCACATTATACTGAACAAATTTATCGAAATCGGATGACTATATCATATAGCTGCCATAGGAACGATTGGTCAAAAAACTAGCTCTAGTAAGAAAAACTTTTTTGTTTTTCATCGTAGCGTCACCAATCTTAGTATATATTAGTTTTTTATGCTTCCATACAATTCAGGAAAAATGTATCAAAATCGGTTGACTATAGCATATAGCTGCCATACGAACGGTCGGTCAAAAAACAAGTTCTAGAGAGGAAAATTGTTTGGTTTTCCATCGTATCGTCACCAATCTTGGTAGATATTAGTTTTATATGATTTTACAAATATGTGAAAAATTTATCAAAATCGGATGACTATAGCATATAGCTGCCATAGGTCTGATCGGTCGGAAAATGTGATTTACTAAGAAAAGTTTTTTTATGGTATCAAATTTTTATTATGAATGATTTAAAATTTTTTAATATCTGATATCTATATCCTATATATATTTTACAGGTTAAATGAGTTAGAGTAAAGTTTTTCAAGTGTATTAAAACTTCGGCACAGTCGAAGTTAGCTTTGCCTTCTCGTTTTGTTATCAATGGTCGCGCCTTTCAAAAACTGCAAGGGTATTTAAAACATCGGCGTAGCCGATGTTAGCATTCTATTTTTATACACTTGAAAAGTGTATATTAATTTTGCCCAGAAGTTTGTAACGCATAGAAATATTAATTTCCGACCCCATAAACTATATATATTCTTGATCAGGACGACGAGATGAGTTCAATTCCGTCTGGCCGTCCGTCCGTCTGTCCGTCTGTCTGTCTGTTTCTACGCAAACTAGTCCCTCAGTTTTGAAGCTATCGAGTTGAAATTTTGCACAGAGTCTTCTTTTTGCTGCACGCAACTAATATGTCGGAACCGGCCGGATCGGTTGACTATATCGTTTAGCTGCCATAGGAACGATCGGTCGGAAAATAAGTCTTAGTGAGAAAAACTTTTTTGTTTTCCATCGTAGCGTCACCAATCTTAGTGTATATTAGTTTTACATGCTTCCACATAATACTGAACAAATTGATCGAAATCGGATGACTATATCATATAGCTGCCATAGGAACGATTGGTCAAAAAACTAGCTCTAGTGAGAAAAACTGTTTTGTTTTTCGTCGTAGCGTCACTAATCGTGGTATATATTAGTTTTATATGCTTCTATACAATTCAGGAAAAATTTATCAAAATCGGATGACTATAGCATATAGCTGTCATACGAACGTTCGGTCAAAAAACAAGTTCTAGTGAGGAAAACTTTTTTGTTTTCCATCGTATAGGCACCAATCTTAGTAGATATTAGTTTTATATGCTTTTACAAATTTTTGAAAAAATTTATCAAAATCGGATGACTATAGCATATAGCTGCCATAGGACCGATCGGTCGAAAAATGTGTTTTACTAAGAAAAGTTTTTTTTTATGGTATCTAATTTTTATTATCAATGATTTAAAATTTTTTAATATCTGATATCTATATCCTATATATATTTTACAGGTTAAATCAGTTGGAGTAAAGTTTTTCAAGTGTATTAAAACTTCGGCACAGTCGAAGTTAGCTTTGCCTTCTCGTTTCAAATGAATTGGGGTATATGTGCTTTCTTGTTAATTTTGGGCACATCCGAGCTGAATTGTTGTTTGTGTCAATTTCGAACAGTCTAACAATTATTTGCCAAGAGACTTTTCCATCAGGAATCTCTATATAATTTCGCATTAAAATATTGCGTACTGATTTTATTAAATGGGGAACATCATATATGCCATAAATTTTCTGGTTATCAACAGAAAAATATGGATTTTCATCCCATATTTGGCAAAAGCTCCTCGGTTGTTTGGTCCTTGGTCGCAAACAACTGCTCTGATAATTAAGCCCAAGTTTTGAGCGGCTTTAATATTTTTATCCATAAGCTCCTTTAATTTTAAAGCAGATAGCCCAGTGGATGTTGCAACGTAGTTTAATACAAATTTCCAATTATCATAAAGACCCCTTAGCATGAAAACGCATATCTGTTTGCACAACTCAGCCGTTTTCTCACTGCCATCGTCAACAAATCCTTCCACTTCATCTCGGTGAGGATTATATTGCAGGCCTTTTCATATTGAGATTTCATCAAATACCAATACTGCTATCTTACTCTTATTTCCCATTTTCAAAAATATTGTATTTAGAGTGTTTAGCAAATTTTCATTAAGTCCCGGGATCATACATTTAACTGGAGCCCATCTTAGCAAAGACGATTGTGACGGGAGACTCAAAAAAAGATCGTCTCCCATAAAATTGTAAGCTCTTGCAGAATAAAAATTAATGCTTTGAGCAATTAATTTTTCTTCTTCTTGCCATGACTGCTTGTTCTTAATTAGCATTTTGCAAAATGTTTTAGAATTTTTTGATAAAGAATTCATATTTTCGATATTTCCAAGAATATCAGTATTTTTCTTTTTTCTCTCAAATACTTAATATTTCTTAATCTTACGCGTTTGAGCAAAATTTTCAGTTGTATAATCTTTCTGTTACAATATTTGTTCTTTTGCTTTTCATTTTCGAGCTCTTTGGATTTATTCCAATATTTATTTCTATAAAATTTTTCATTTTGCTCTTTTTTTAAGCAATTTGTGCAAAATTCAATTTCAAGTCATGAGTTGTCATCAATTTTTTTTTTTTATAGAAGAAATATTATTGGGGCTCTCTTCAATATCTACGCATTCCATGTTTATATCAATTGATTCGCTGTTGGTTGCTGTTGTCGGTTGGCTCACACATTTTTAAATTTAAATTGGGCTCATCAAATAAGCGCTGAGTCGGCATAGCCCCAGCTTTTAAGAACTTTTTTCCCAAATATTTACATTCAAAATGCAAATTGCAAATTTGCATTTTCACAATTGAGTTCCTGTTGCAAGTTGTATTTGGAAAGCCATTGGCGTCGGACAATCTCATTTTACTGGGAAATGCTCTGAGCCGTCCCTATAGCTTCTCAAACATGATTTTATTACGCATTTTAAGCCACTTTTTCTCTTGTCCGCACGTTTGATACTTGTCCCTTTATTCATTTTAATATCTTAGCCTGTAACAATACTCAGGTCGGGGTAAAGCTTGATGAGGACAGAAATTTGATTTTTTTTCGTCAGGAGGTGGTTCTTTCAAGCGATTTCCCCTTGAAAAAAATAGGAGTCGTAAAACAATAGAGTCTTAACTGTATTTTTTATTGAGGTGGTAATCTGATTCAGTATTATTTCTGACAAATACTACTTAACTAATTTATATATATACTAGCATATAACCCGGCGCGCTTCGCTTCGCCACCATCAGTAAAGCCGCCAAAATGAAAAAAAAAAAAAAAGTTTGGCAATGATCCCACCCCCGCCCCCATTTTCCGACCATCAGAAATGAGAAAATTATTTTCCACCTAGTTGGCCCATTAAGCGTACAAACGCTGAAACCACCCCCGGCACCCATTATCCGACCTTGAGGGTGAGTAAAGCTTGAGGTATGTAAAGCTAAAAACTTTATCCTATTTAATTGGCCCATAGAGCTTTCAAACCAAATTTAATACATATCGGCTAAAAACCCACCCCGCACCCATATTCCGACCTTTGCAGTGAACTTCCCGAAATAAAAAACACGTGTTTCCATTTATTCTGACCCTAGAGCTTACAAAACGAATTTTATTCAGACCGGCTCACAAATAGCCATTGTCACTGAACCGAAATACGCCCACCATTATTCTTGCCTGTGGGCGGAAATTCCACCACCGAGAAATCAAATGTCTAATTATTTTCTATAATGTGTTCACAAACCCATTTTGAAGCCAATCGGATTAAAAATAGGTTTTACAATATAGAATTTTCCAGGCATTTCCCCACTCTTGGGTCGAATTTTCCAACATCGGAAAATCTCATTTCAACTTATTTTGTATACTGTCGCTACAAACCGAGTTTAAAGTCAATTGGATCAAAAATAGTGTTTTCCATATTGAATTTTCCGGCCATTTTCCTTTTGGGTGGATTTTCCACAATCGAAAAATCACATGTCTAATTATTTAGCATACTATCCTTACAAACCGAGTTTGAAGCCAATCGGAGGAAAAACAGTTTTTTCCATATGGAATTTTCCGGGAATTTCCCGACTTTTCGGGCGCATTTTCCAACATCGGAAAATCTTATGTCTAATTATTTTGCTTACCATCCCCACAAACCGAGTTTGAAGTCAATCGGATGAAAAATAGTTTTTTCATGAAGAATTTTCCGGCTATTTTCCTTGTGGGTGGATTTTCCACAATCGAAAAATCACATGTCTAATTATTTAGCATACTATCCTTACAAACCGAATTTGAAGCCAATCGGATGAAAAACAGTTTTTTCCATATGGAATTTTCCGGGAATTTCCCGACTTTTTGGGAGCATTTTCCAACATCGGAAAATCTTATGTCTAATTATTTTGCATACTATCCTTACAAACCGAGTTTGAAGTCAATCGGATCAAAAATAGTTTTTCATATAGAATTTTCCGGGTATTTTCTTTGTGGGCGGATTTTCCAACATTTGAAAATCTCATCTCCAATTACTTAGCATACTACCCTTACAAACCGAGTTTGAAGCCAAACGGATGAAAAATAGTTTTTTCCATATGGAATTTTCCGGGAATTTCCCGACTTTTCGGGCAGATTTTCCATCATCGGAAAATCTCAAGTCTAATTATTCTGCTTACCATCCTCACAAACCGAGTTTAAAGTCAATCGGATGAAAAATAGTTTTTTCCATGAAGAATTTTCCGGCCATTTTCCTTGTGGGCGGATTTTCCGAAATCTGGGAAACAGGTGTCCAATTATTTCGCTTACTTTACTTACAAACCAAATTTCAAGTCAATCGGATGAAAAACAAAATTTTCCCCATAGTAGCTTTTCCGGGAGTTTTCCACCCCTTAGGGTGGAATTTTCCAAAACCCCGCCTTAGTGCTCACTTTCAACTCATAAGGAAACTTCTGTGAAAATTTCAGCTTTCTATGTCTTACCGTTCAGGCTCTACGTTGATTGCCAATCAGTGAATCAGTCAGTGAGTCAGTCAGTCAGGACAAACTCTTTTATATATAGAGACTAGCATATAACCCGGCGCGCTTCGCTTCGCCACCATCAGTAAAGCCGCCAAAATGATGAAAAAAAAACGTTTGGCAATGATCCCACCCACGCCCCCCATTTTCCGAACTTCGGAACTGAGAAAATTATTTTCCAGCTATTTGGTCCATTGAGCGTACAAACCCTTCAACCACTCCCGCAACCCATTATCCGACCTTGAGGGTAAGTGCGCGCAAAGCTAAGAGCTTTATCCTATTTAACTGGCCCATAGAGCTTTCAAACCAAATTGAATACATATCGGCTAAAAACCCACCCCCGCACCCATAAGCCAACCTTTGCAGTGAACTTCCCGAAATAAAACGAGAGCGTAAGTTGAAGTCGGCCCTGCTCGACTTCGATATACCCGTTACTCAGGGTAAGGTTACCCAAATTGTGGGAGATATGAGGAATTTTTGAAATTGCGGGGGCGGGAACTTTTCTATCGTTCATCTGATCGAAAAATGATGTATGGCGGATCGATAGGTAATGATGATTAAAATATATGTCTAAAAGGTTCGAACAATCTATTTTCAAAATTGTGGGAGATATGAGGTTTTTTCATATTTCGGGGGCGGGAGGGGGCGTGGCAAAAATTTGAAACAAACTTGATCTGCGTGCAAAAGATACAAGTCTACACTGAAAAAATGGTAGCTCTAGCTCTTATAGTTCCTGAGATCTAGGTGTTCATACAGACGGACAGACAGACGGACAGACAGACAGACAGACAGACAGACAGACAGACAGACAGACAGACGGACAGACGGACATGTCTATATCGACTCGACTGTTGATGCTGATCAAGAATATATATACTTTATGGGGTCGGAGATGCTTCCTTCTGCCTGTTACATACATTTGCACGAACTTAGTATACCCTTTTTACTCTACGAGTAACGGGTATAAAAACACGTGTTTCCATTTATTCTGACCCTAGATCTTACAAAACGAATTTTATTCAGATCGGCTCACAAATAGCCATTGTCACTGAACAGAAATACGCCCACCATTATTCTTGCCTGTGGGCAGAAATTCTACCACCGAGAAATCAAATGAATAATTATTTTCTATAATGTGTTCACAAACCGATTTTGAAGCCAATCGGATTAAAAATAGGTTTTACCATATAGAATTTTCCGACTTTTCGTGCGGATTTTCCAACATTGGAAAATCTCAAGTCTAATTATTTTGCATACTATCCTTACAAACCGAGTTTGAAGTCAATCGGATGAAAAATAGTGTTTTCCATATAGAATTTTCCGGCCATTTTCCTTGTGGGTGGATTTTCCACCAACAAAAAATCACATGCCTAATTATTTAGCAAACTACCCTTACCACCCGAGTTTGAAGCCAAACCGATGAAAAATAGTTTTTCCATATCGAATTTTCCGGGAATTTCCCGACTTTTCGGGCGCATTTTCCAACATAGGAAAATCTTATGTCTAATTATTTTGCTTACCATCCCCACAAACCGAGTTTGAAGTCAATCGGATGAAAAATAGTTTTTTCCATGAAGAATTTTCCGGCTATTTTCCTTGTGGGTGGATTTTCCACAATCGAAAAATCACATGTCTAATTATTTAGCATACTATCCTTACAAACCGAATTTGAAGCCAATCGAATGAAAAACAGTTTTTTTCCATATGGAATTTTCCGGGAATTTCCCGACTTTTCGGGCGCATTTTCCAACATCGGAAAATCTTATGTCTAATTATTTTGCATACTATCCTTACAAACCGAGTTTGAAGTCAATCGGATCAAAAACAGTTTTTCATATTGAATTTTCCGGGTATTTTCTTTGTGGGCGGATTTTCCAACATTTGAAAATCTCATGTCCAATTACTTAGCATACTACCCTTACAAACCGAGTTTGAAGCAAAACGGATGAAAAATAGTTTTTTCCATATGGAATTTTCCGGGAATTTCCCGACTTTTTCGGGCAGATTTTCCATCATCGGAAAATCTCAAGTCTAATTATTCTGCTTACCATCCTCACAAACCGAGTTTAAAGTCAATCGGATGAAAAATAGTTTTTTCCATGAAGAATTTTCCGGCCATTTTCCTTGTGGGCGGATTTTCCGGAATCGGGGAAACAGGTGTCCAATTATTTCGCTTACTTTACTTACAAACCAAATTTCAAGTCAATCGGATGAAAAACAAAATTTTCCCCATAGTAGCTTTTCCGGGAGTTTTCCACCCCTTAGGGGTGGAATTTTCCAAAACCCCGCCTTAGTGCTCTCTTTCAACTCATAAGGAAACTTCTGTGAAAATTTCAGCTTTCTATGTCTTACCGTTTAGGCTCTACGTTGATTGCCAATCAGTGAATCAGTCAGTGAGTCAGTCAGTCAGGACAAACTCTTTTATATATATACTAGCATATAACCCGGCGCGCTTCGCTTCGCCACCATCAGTATAGCCGCCAAAATAATGAAAAAAAACGTTGGCAATGATACCACCCCCGCCCCCATTTTCCGACCATCAGAAATGAGAAAATTATTTTCCACCTACTTGGCCCGTTAAGCGTACAAACGCTAAAACCACCCCCGTCACCCATTATCCGACCTTGAGGGTGAGTAAGCGCAAAGCTAAAAACTTTATCCTATTTAATTGGCCCATAGAGCTTTCAAACCAAATTTAATACATATCGGCTAAAAACCCACCCCCGCACCCATAATCCGACCTTTGCAGTGAACTTCCCGAAATAAAAAAACACGTGTTTCCATTTATTCTGACCCCAGATCTTACAAAACGAATTTTATTCAGATCGGCTCACAAATAGCCATTGTCACTGAACCGAAATACGCCCACCATTATTCTTGCCTGTGGGCAGAAATTCCCACCGAGAAATCAAATGTCTAATTATTTTCTATAATGTGTTCACAAACCCATTTTGAAGCCAATCGGATTAAAAATAGGTTTTACCATACAGAATTTTCCAGGCATTTCCCCACTCTTGGGTCGAATTTTCCAACATCGGAAAATCTCATGTCAACTTATTTTGTATACTATCGCTACAAACCGAGTTTGAAGTCAATCGGATGAAAAATAGTATTTTCCATATCGAATTTTCCGGCCATTTTCCTTGTGGGTGGATTTTCCATAAACGAATAATCACATGTCTAATTATTGAGTTACGCCGATATTTTCAATCACAGTTACTAAATCACGGATACGCCGATAAATGTCATCTCTTATTTATAAGCCAAAAGTGGCCGTGTTTTTTGCAGGTTTCATGGCCACAAAAAGCACATCAGTTTTAGGAATCCCACTACTGTTAAAGAGAAATGATTTTCGCTGAGAGTGCAAGTTGGCAGTATCGCTCAACTCTTCTAAACATACATACAATGTCTGATTGTCTAGTCAATCTAGATTCTAGACAGATCATTTATGTGCTTGACTGCCAAAAACTGTAGCAGTTTATAAGGCATCTCTTCAAACTCTATTAAATTATTTATTATATACATAAATATATAAAAATGCAATCTGGAACCCGAACCCGAACCGGAACCTCTTTTCTCAATTTAAAGGGAACCGGTTGTGGAACCGAACCCCTAGCGTATGGTAAGAGTTCGAACCCCGAACCGAACCCCTGTCGAAATTGGAGGGGTTTGCAGCCCTGATTTGTATACTCTGTACCGAAGGTACACAGAGTATATTGGGTTTGTGCAAACGTATGTAACAGCCAGAAATAAGCATCTCCGACCCTGTAAAGTATATATATTCTTGATCAGCATTAAAAGCCGAGTCGATATAGCCATGTCCGTCTGTCCGCCCGTCTGTCCGTATGAACGAAGAGATCTTAGAGATGGTAAGAGATAGAGGTTTGAGGTGTATGGAACATATATTTCTTATACTTGCAGGCAGATCAAGTTTAGTTTTGATTTTTTCCACGCCCCCTGCCTCCCCCGCAAATTGAAAAAAACTTAATATCTTCCACAATTTTGGAGTTAGGTTGTTTGAACCTTCTAGACATATATTATACCCATCATTTCTTATCAAGCCCCCATACATCGTTTTCCGATCAGATGAACAATACTGGCGCTATATGTAAAAGAAAATTTAATGCAACGACAACAACAACACCGCAGCCATTGGTAGAACTTACGAGAAAGAGAGAGCGAGAGGGCAACAGCTTACTGGTAATTTCCCAATTGGAATTGGCATTAGCTAACTCGACAGCGCCGCTTTCAGTTTCCCCCTCCCTTCTTTCCAATAGATATTTGTGTAAGGAGGCAAAGACCAAGTATGAGAGGAGCGATGCAATTGAGATGGCCTGCGGTCAGAAATCACGCGTGATTCCCGCGTGACTAATATAGATACGTTTATGTTAATAGGAAATTATATACAAATTTTATAATTTTACGAGTTATGTACTAGGGTAATTCTACTCATCATTACTTATCGAGCCCCCTTACATCGTTTTTCAACCAGATGAAAGATAGTCGAAAGAGTTGCCACCCCAGATTTTGAAAAAACCTCACACTTTAAAGTTATCAGTTACGTACAAACAGATACAGAGTATATTACAGTCGGGCTTGACTGACTTTCTTACTTGTTTAAATTGCGGGGGCCTGAACTTTTCTATCGTTCATCTGAACAGGAAACGATGTATGGCGGATCGATAGGTAGTGATGATTAAAATATATGTCTAGAGGGTTCGAATAATCTATCTTCAAAATTCTGGGAGATATGAGGTGTTTTCCAAATTGCGTGGGTGGCAACTTTACTACCGTACATCTGATCGGGAATTGATGTATGGCGGATCGATAGGTAATGAGGATTAAGATATATGTCTCGAAGGTTTGAACAGTCTATTTTCAAAATTGTGGAAGATTTTAGGTTTTTTCCAAATTGCGGGGGCGGCAACTTTTCTATCGTTCATCTGATCAGGAAATGATGTATGGCTGATCGATAGGTAATATTTATTCAAATATTTGTCTAGAAGGTTCAAACAATCTATTTTCAAAATTGTGGGGGATATGAGGTATTGTTCAAATTGGGGGGGCGGCAACTCTACTATCGTTCATCTTATCGAAAAATTATGTATGGCGGATCGATAGGTAATGAGGATAAAGATGTCTAGAAGGTTTGAACAGTTTATTTTCAAAATTGTAGGAGATATGAGGTTTTTTTCAAATTGCGGGGGCGGAAGGGGGCGTGGCAAAAATTTGAAACAAACTTGATCTGCGTGCAGACAATACAAGTCTGCACTGAAAATTTGGTAGCTCTAGCTCTAATAGTCTCTGAGATCTAGGTGTTCATACGGACAGACGGACATGTCTATGTCGACTCGGCTATTGATGCTGATCAAGAAAATATATACTTTATGGGGTCGGAAATGCTTCCGTCTGTCTGTTACATACATTTGCACGAACTTAGTATACCCTTCTTACTCTACGAGTATCGGGTATAAAAATTGGTCGAACCTTCTAGACATATATTTTAATCAGCATTACTTATGGATCCGCCATACATGATTTCCGGATCAGATAAGCTATAGTAGAGTTGCCACCCTCGCAATTTGGAAATAACCTCATATCTCCCACAATTTGGGCATGGGTATATCGAAGCGAGCAGGGCCGACTTCAACTTAACGCTCTCGTTTTTGACTTGCACAGTGTTATTAAACTTAATAAGCTAAATCTTAATCAATTTGCTTTTTCTCATCCCCAAAACCAATCCCAATTTAAATTCACTTTTCCTAATTACTAAAAAATATCGCAGATATTTTGCATTAATGGGACAGAGCCAGACCGAAAAGAAGAGGAGGAAGAGTTCAAGTTTAAATTGGAATTTAAGCACTTAATTCACCTAGGCAGGGAAATGTAAGATTCAGTTGTCTGAGAGGGAGAAAGAGAACGAAATGTTATGCATACCATTGATTTGGCTTGTCTCCATAAATAAAATGACCTGAACTGACTAAAGTCCTTGGATGATGATGATGGCGTGTAATTTATGTCCCGCAGATGTCACGTGTTCCTTTTGTATGTTTCGGTTTTCTGGACGCAATTTGACTGACTGAGCGTTGGGCGTGGTCGCAGTCCCTTTGAAATGCTACCCTTGAGTGAAATATGGCGCAAGTTCATGAGGAGACGACATCAAAATGATGACGATGGCAACGACGTCTATTGCAATCAAGAATTTATGTTTTCAGCGCACAGTTTGTCTTGTCTGAAGGTAGAAGCTGAGGAGTGGGCCTGGGCTTGCGTTTGCTTGCTTGGTTAAACGCAATTTAGCTGCACTGCTCAAATTTCCGAACCGCTATTGCGTTACGTTTTCCCCTGTAATAAAGCTTGCGGAGCAAGTGTGTCTCTACTTAAGTTGTCAAGTCTTGTGACTGGGCAACAGATGTCAAAAAATTAATTGCAGACTTTACCAATTTTAAATTGAAATTGATTTGTAAATATTGATGTAGAGCTTATAATGATATTATGCTATTGTAATTTTTAGTAATGGTAAGAAAAAGAACTGTTTTATGATTTTTATGGTAGTGCAATAAAGGATATTGCTGTGAAGTAATCACCAAAAAATATGATATTAACTGATTCTTTAAATCAAATATAATGCATTAGATTGGATGTTTTTAAATCACGGCTGCAATTTTGACAAGGGTTCGGTTCGGATCCACAACCCTTCAATTTGGGTTCGGATTTCTGATTTTTATATCCCGTACACTCGAGTGTCCCACCATAAGGTAAAATCGGAAAACCTAACTCTCACCATATGAAATGGTAGATTTTGGTTTTCAAAGAATTTAAATAAAAACCAAAAAATTGTATTTCAAGTTTTAGATGTTGTGAGATGGACTTAAAGATTCCCTTAGGCGGGCTCATGTTTTGTTTAAAAAAAAATCAATAATCATTTCAAGTGTTGTCAACATTTGAATTTCAACATGTCATAAAAATTTAAAACGAAACGAATATTTTTTTGGTTGGGAAACTAAATTCAGAATTTAACCTCGCTTTAATCGGTACGAGTATACAAAATATTAGTCTTAATGAGAGTGCTACCCTAGAAGCACACAAAATGGAAGCAGCATAGATCAAAGCGAAGGCAGTCTCTGTCGTGGTTTTCTGGAGAAGAATAGGTAATTGTCTAGTATAGCGGCCTACTGTCAGAAAATTCCAAAAAAAAATCCCTTCGATAGATCGCGAATTATGAAGAATTTTTAAACGAATTTTGAAAATTGGATTTTTTACCTAATAAAACTTATTGGGCCCTGTTCCGAATTTCGAGTCGATTTTCGTGTAAACGATTGTATTTCGAATTCAAGTTGAATAAAAGTATATGCAAGTGACAATCAAATCTGTGGTTACTAGATTCCGTTGTCCGATTCTCTCGAATTGAATTCACTTGGAATTAAGAAGACAGTTTCGGCTGCTCAATCAATTCCGAGTTTTCTAATACCTGATCTAGTAACCTTAGTTTTATTTGTCATCTTCTATACAACGCTATTGAATTCGATGGCAAAATACTAACGTTTACACGAAAATCGACTCGAAATTCGGAACAGGGCCCTAAGTGTTTTGAGCAATGTGTCAAATTTAATTCAAATTTAATTGGATTTTTATTGTTCATTCAATAATTCTAATCAAAATGGAGTGCACGAATTGCAATTTTACGGTGTCGAAATTTTTGTCTTTGACGAATATAGAGGTTATTGAGTATTTAAATAAAGTAAAATTTTTTTTCAAAAAATCGCGCGATCTCCATTACTCACCTCAGCAAAATGAATATCATTAACGATGTTTTCTTTTTCGGTATTATATAACTGACCAATAGCCAGGAAGATGTTATGGATCCTATCCTTGTGACTTGGGAATCGTTTATAAAACATAAACTTGGCCAAATATCCTGGATAGTGCATTTTTTTCGGCCAAAATGAGGCAACTCGGCCTTCACGTCCCGCCACAGCCTTTCTATGTTTTGTGTGTGTGCTTGTGTAGAGGGATCCACAAAATTTTGAGAATGGTTCACCGTTTGGTGTAAAAAAAAGGTATTTTTGCGGATACTTTCATTGAAATTGCACTGTTTCTTGACTTTTTTTATTGCCCATGGTTGAAGCAGTCAACTGTTTACGGCACCGAAAGAATAGTTTGCCGTCATCTTTTACTGCTATCTTACAGTCAGCAGAACAATTTCCACATTTTTTTCTTGTAGTAAACATTTGTGACGCTTTAAATCAGACGTTGTCACCCCCCCCCGCCCAAAAAAATCCCGCAAAATCAAACAAACACGAGCTGAACACATGCCGAGCCCTTCGAAAGAAGCAAAGCCAATCAGTGCTCGAGAGTAAAGAGAGATAGAGGGGAAGATTGAGACGGCCCAAATTGAGGCGCGTTAATAACAGTACGAGTTGAGATACTTGTAAAATGTTGCCAGGATTTCAACATGTTGCTAAGGTCTTATAACACAAACACGGTTAGAGCGAGACGGACATGTTACTCAGAGAGCGATAATAACAAAAAACAGCTGATTATTTTGCTGTTAAGTTTGTTAACAATTATTTCGTGTTAAGTTTGCAGAGCAATCTTTCCCTCTAGCAATATTTACATTAACAAGGTAGGTTCGAGCAGCTTTGCGTCGCATTATATTCGCACACCAATACACTCTCACTTTTTTGCCTCGCTCTTTGTGACTAAGGCTGCTTTAAATACTCAATAACCTCTATATTCGTCAAAGACAAAAATTTCGAAACCGTAAAATTGCAATTCGTGCACTCCATTTTGATTAGAATTATTGAATGAACAATAAAAATCCAATTTAATTTGAATTAAATTTGACACATTGCTCAAAACACAATATGTTTTATTAGGTAAAAAATCCAATTTTCAAAATTCGTTTAAAAAGAAACCATGGATGACCCCCGCGTTTTTTCTGCATGAAAATTCTTCATAATTCGCGGTCCATCGAGGAAATTTTTTTTGGAATTTTATGAGAGTAGGCCGCTATACTAGACATTTACCGAAGAAGAATACAGATTAACTTGGGCAATTTGCGCGTGTTAAAGGACTACGCAAAAAGCTCAGTGCAGATGGTGGAAGGCTTTTTCGACAGTTTACCTTGAGATGAACATCAAACAGTGTGTTAAGCAATGCGTAGAAAACCGTGGAAACACATATTCAAATTGTAAAAAAAAACACTTTGATCATATAATAAACTTTATAAGAACAATATGATTTTCGAATGAGTTGCCAAGTTGTTTTTTTATTATTATAGTCTTAAGATGTTGTTTATGTAAAAACTTAGACTGCTTTAAAACACGTGCAATAGGCTAGTGTGACAAACTAAGGTTGCAGTCATTAGACGTTTGAATGGCTTTCGTGATCGAGTTGCTAGCTTTATTTATTATAAGGCGTTTACCATGGTCAAAAAGTTTTCGGCCTCTTTAGAAATATCTTGTATCGAGACGCCCTCACTCTTAAATGCAGTTATTTGACTCTTATCAATATCATTGAGGTATATACCACGTCGGTTACAGTTAAATAAACTATTTTAAATGGATAAACTTGTGTTGAACTGCGTCCTTATCAAGAACCGGCGTAATAACGGAAAATAGCTAAATGCATTTATAGTAATGCATCAACGGAAAATTAATTATTTACATATGAGCTTTAAAAAACAAAACAAAAAAAACACAAATACGTTTTTAGCAGTTACCAATTTTAATATCAAACCAATCCTATCATGGCTCCTGAGCGTACTCCCCCGAGAACAATTGATGTGGAATCTGCCAAAAGAAAAGCGGTGGAACAACCACATACCCCTTTCAATCAAAATTTCTCAATGGAAGAAATTATTAGGGCAATGAAAATCACAATAGACGCCTCCCTGGAGGATAAAATGAAAAACGTAGCCACTAAAGATGATATGAAAGGAGTAAATGATAAGCTAAGCTTAGTAACCGACCAAATGGAGGATATTAAAGCAGAGAATCAAATGCTAAAACAGGAACTGGAGAGAATAAGAGAGGAGCAGTTAAAAGACCAAGCCAACACCCAAAGACTGCTAAATCATGCCAAACAAAGCAATGTTATATTCAGGGGCATGTCAAAAAAATAAGGGCCCACGTGAATCGGTGCTTGAGCTATGCACAAAAAATCTGAAAATATCCACGCCAGCCATACGAAGCGTACGAACCCTTTCAGATAGAGCCTCAGGTAGACAGCTGATTGCTGAAATGGAATCTGTGGAAGCAGCAAACCAAATATTTAAAAATGCCCGAAAACTAGTTGGCACAAACATTTTTATTGAAAAAGATCTCAGCGATAAACGACAACAGAACAAAGCAGCTTTCTTTCAGTTAAAGCATAAGCTAAATGCTATCAAATCAGGCGAAAAAATCCCTATAAAAAACCACTCGATGAAAATTGGAAATGATTGGTTCTATTTTAACAACAATAATGAGCTAATGTACAGCAAGGAAATAGGTTTTCCCATTCTGAAGACAAAATTCCCCGGATTGTAATGTACAATTCTTGCCTTCTGATTATTTTTCATATTCTTATTTGCGTATCCAAAACAATTCTATAACGGTCAGTTTAAATGGGTAACTGCCATTTCATTGAGATAAACAAAACCGCAGGGAAGATCACGACTGCAGCTGCAAGCTTGCATTCAAGTAGACAAAAGCTCAGCAGTGTGCTTGTGTTAGTGATGTTTCGTTAACCTTCTTCAAGGGCATAGACTAGGCAAGCTAGGTCAGCGAGCAATGCCGAAATTCATTGCTTCGTTTTCCCAATTGAGCCATAGAAGAAGACGGTCGACCCGCTGCTGAAAAAATTTCTTAAAAACACATGGCACTGAAAAGTTAAAATTTGAGACTTAAATTAAATTTTTATTAGCCATCCACACTGAGTTGGATATTTACCAACGAATTATTGGTACTGGCCATATAAATCTTGGGCTAGGTAAGTTAAAAATTGAAGTTAACCTTTAATTTTTAAACCTAACCCAAAATTGCAAAAAACTTTCCAGAACACGAAGGGTGCAGCCGTATTCAATTGGCTTAAATTTCCACTCAGCAGCTCTGCGGAGCAACAGCGGCCAAAAATCATTTTTGGCAGAATTTTCTCCATACCCTTGGTCCATTTTTTTTCTATCAGGTAAAACACACAAAAAAAAAATGCATTAAAATTAGCAGCCAACTAATATGTGAATTCTATCAGCAGAGGCTCTTCACATCAATCACATAAACCGATCAAGAAAGTCGGGCGCATGCAGGCCCAAAGCACCCAAAGTCTTCAGCTGCAACAACCCCAACAACAACAAAAATCTCAGTGCAGTGCAAAAATAGTGTGCCAATGATACAGTTCGGCAGTCCAAAAAACAAAATAAGTTTAGTTTCTTGGCCACAGGGCATGAAATTGTTATTTAAAATTTTTTTTTTCTTGTGGAAAATGCATCGTGAAAATAAAACATACAAAATATCAAAATCAAAAGTGTGTGTGTTAACTTGTGAATAAAAAATATATTTAAAAAAAAATGTAAAGTCAAATATACATACAAATGCAAAAAAACATTTTTTTCCATAAGTTAGTCCACACACACCTTAACTCTAAAAAGTTAATAAATAAAATAAAAGAATCATATAAAATAACCTATAATTAAAATAAATAATAGAAAATAAATCTAATAATTTCTAAATAAATTTTTTTTTGCTCTGATACCCAATCAAATACTAGTGTACATATATTATTTACCAGCAGTGTAAAATTTCATTTAATTAAAAGCATCTTGGCATATAAAACAAACATATTTACATGGTGCAATTAACAACATACATCCACATATATACAAAAAAAAAAAATCTAAACTAAAACAAATCATCAAAAACCATCATCGACTTTGGAGGCCTTCATCGTTTTATGACTGGGTAAGTGAAAAAGAAAAACGGATAAGCATATGTTCTTCCAAACATATATGATCATTATACCATGACCTAGCCCAAAGAAGGACAACATAAGCAAAACAAACAAGTGCAATTGAATTTTTTTTCTTAACCTTGAAATGCTTGTTATCAGCTATCAGCTGTTTTGCTTAGCTTACTGTTAAGTGTACGTTGCTTTGCTTATGATCTCGCTCTTTGGTTTTGTTTTGATGCAATTCTTTTTATGATAACATGCCTTGTGTACAAAATTGGTACATACATATATAAACCTCATTTTCATCCATGCATAGTGCTGATTAAAAGTATGCGTACACAAAAAAAAAAAAAAAATTTTTTAAATTATCTAATATCATAAAAATTAAAAATTCATTAATATTTAAAAGTCATCACCTGCATTTATCCACCTAGAAATCATTTAGTTCATTAGAATTATTTAAATATACTAAAGTAAATATACTAAAAATATTAATGTTGGAAAATCACACATAAATCACATCATCCTGTACAATTATACATAGTAATGCTTACAGTAGACACTCATACATATAGAACAACAGAAATCACATTCATCATATACAATTAATTACTATTGGATCATCACATGTACAGAGACAGTACATAACCATTATGAAATTTTATATTACCAAATTCTTTAATTGTTCTTAATGCCTATTGAAATATATTACGTTATTTGAAGTAAAAATATGGAGATAATATTCTTATATTTGATTAATAATAATTATTTTTTTTGAATAAATTGTTAATTTGAAAATGACATTCTAAAATATTTCTTATTCCTTTTTGAGGATGTTGTGGTAATATAGGGTGGTGTAAATACATTTAGGGATTTCCTACAACTATGTCCGCTAAAAGGAAATCAACGGTAGGGTGGGTGCAGAAGCGAAGCTACAGTACACCTTAGTAGCTTAACCCCGTGTAGACCTGTCCTCTCTTTTCTTTATTTTTCTTTCTCTCTTTTCTTATTCTAATTTGACCTCTTGTATTTCCGTTTCTAGTCTCTTCCTACTTTAATAGGCTTTAAGGGATTCTATTTTAATGTGTATGGTAGTGTGTTAGGATTGAGTCAAAGAACCCCCCCACAGGCTGTTTCGCTGGCTGTATCTAAAAGAATCCCAACCGACGACATCTTAGCACGAGTAAACGCATTGCAGTCCATAGTATGTTAGGACGAGCATTAGTGGTGGAACTATGTTGTGTCGACAATATTAATTCAGATGCCACCTATGCCAGCATGTGAGCTACACTACGCCATTACATATTTGGCGCCCAACGTGGGGCTTGTTTGAAAAATAGTTTATTTTTCTGAACGTTGCCCAAAATTTTTTTTTCCTTTTTGTAATTTCCAAATTCTTTAGAAATTATATTTTTTCTTATGAATCTCAGTTAAATCTCCAACAATAAATATCTAAATTTTCTTAACACGTTTTAAGTAAAGGTGCTTATATTTTCCGTAGGGTTGCTGGAATTATGACTTTTGACATTGCTCGAAATATCATCCGCTTCCTACATAGAATTTATTTGACCTACAATCCAAATTTTTGAATGTTTGGATTTACTTATTGATACTTAAATTAAAGTCTAATTCTGAATTTTTACTACTAGGTGGATTTAAGTGATCTTAAGGCTGTAAGCATTTTGATTAACCCTTAGACGAGCGAAAATTTTTTTTAGATATTGGCTTTAATTTGACTGTCAATAAAGATTTCACGTTAAATATATTTTGTGCCAAAATTTGTTGCCTTTTAATAGTTTCGGTAGGTTGGAATACAAACATAGGATATGGCTCCATTGATTTGTCCACTTACTTGAGCATTAAATTGGTAATTTATAGAGCTAAATATATAAAATTGTCTTCTCTTTTTCTATTTTCTTCCTGAGAACTAAGTAGCGACATTTTTGTTAGCTATTATAGCTTTCCCTAAGAATAGGTTCTACACTCACCGCCCTAGAAAACCCAACATACCTAAAAAAGGAATATATTATTATGAAAATTGATCTGAAAATATAAAATAAATTTTGTTTGAAAATTAATCTGATCAGAATGGTTATATCCAGAAGTAACGAACACTTGGCCGAAGGTGTCCAAGAAGATAAATGTACTATATGTTCCCAGTTACTATTTGAAACACAAGAAAGCTTGCTCACCAAATGTGAACATCGTTTTCATAGAACATGTATTGTTACATACGTATCTGAAACACATGAGTGCCCCATATGCAAAACGCTTTTGCATGTCAGGGATATGCAAGAAGGGCAGCAACCTTCAAATCAAGCTCACCCAAGTGTAGGGACCATTCCCAAAAATTATAATACTCGCAGCAAAAACAGTGGTAACGCACCAAGTAGCAATTTGGTAGACACTCAAGCGCCTCTTTAGAGTATTCAATCTCAGTCATTAGGTACAGCTTCTAACAGAGAAGTCCAAACTCTACCATCGGCTCGAAAAGGTCGGCCACCTAAGCAAAGACCTAATACTAGGTCATATAATAATAATGCAGGTAGAGGATCGGTACAGCAACCAAACGTTAATTATGATAGAATCTTCGAGCGTATAGACGACTTGGTCAATAGCAAGTTTGCGGAGTTAAATATTGGAAGCCAAGAACAACTTCGTAGGCAGCAGCCACAGGCATCATTTGCAAGTTCACCTGTAGGAGCCACATCAATGTCTCCACTTCCAGTACACGTTAATTACGAAACAATATATGGGAGAATGGAAGATCTTATCAATCAAAGACTTGGTAACCTAAATATTCCTAGCCAGCATTCTAATCGTCTACAGGCACAAGCGCAGCAGCCTTCAGCAGTTTCACCTGCTAATGCAAATATTTCGTCCTTGCCTAGATCATCTCTTCATTCAGCTGAATTAAGCCAAGAAAAGGTAACACAGATAGTTCAAGGATGGAATTTGAAATTTGATGGATCGCTTAGGGGACCGACTGTGCAAGAGTTTTTATATCGCATAAAAGCTCTCACAGAAGACTGCTTGCGAAATGATTTTTCTGCTATATGTCGCAATTTACACATTCTTCTAATCGGAAAGGCACGAGAGTGGTATTGGAGATACCGAAAGGAGACCACTGCAGTCGTTTGGGAAGAATTTTGTGAAGCATTTAAAAATGAATACCATGATAATAAGGATGATGATTCAATCATGGATGACTTAAGGGCTCGAAAGCAAAAGGAAGGAGAACCATATGATGTATTTTATGATGACTTTATGACCATTTCTTCTAGACTGTCGATTCCTTTAGATGAATATCGATTAGTGCAGCAACTAAAAAGAAATTTAGTTCCAGAGTTTCGTCAAGCCTTGCTGTACGTATCTGTTAGTTCAGTTGCTCATCTTCGTCAAATGGTACATTTGCGTGAGAACTTGCTTAGCGAAAGCGATAGCAAACGGTTTGCGAAGCAGTCAAGCTTACAAAAGACTTTTAAAAGAGGAATTTTGGCGCAACGTTAAAACAACTAGAAAATTGCTTGTTTCAGCAGTTGTCAATGATTTGACAGATGGTCGTCTCTACGCTCCTGTAACGTTTTATGAATTCTCTGAACTCGGCTTGCTTGATACCGGTGCCAACATCAGTTGCCTTGGTGAAAATTTAGCTAGCATAGACTGGTCCAAATACCCAACATTTCAAAAAGTATCTTCGTGTATAAAGACTGCCGATGGAAAGAGTCATCGTGTTTTAGGACAAATCACAGTTGAGGTCGAGTACAAACAAATTAAGCAGCCAATAATTTTCTTCATTATCCCTTCCATATCGAAAAGAGTCATTCTTGGCATTGACTTTTGGAGAAAGTTTAAACTCGCTCCTGGCCTAATTTCGTCATTAGAATCGCCTTGCCCTAAATTGATAATGGATAATAAGTTCCCTTTGACTGCGCAGCAGCAACTTCGACTGGAAGCAGTTATTAAACTTTTTCCCAACTTTGAAGAACAAGGTCTCGGCAAAACACCCTTACTGAGTCATGAGATAGACGTACAAAACGCGAAACCAATAAAACAACGTTTCTACCCCGTCTCACCAGCTGTCGAGAGTCTTATGTACAAGGAGTTAGATAGGATGCTTGATTTAGGAGTTATCGAAAGGTCGTACAGCTCGTGGAGTTCTCCAGTTAGACTTGTAGTCAAACCAAGCAAGGTTCGCCTATGTCTCGATGCGCGTAAAATAAACGAGATGACGAAAAAGGATGCGTATCCTCTCCCTAGCATTGAAGGAATATTCTCTAGATTGCCTAAAGCCAATATCATCTCGAAAATTGATTTGAAAGATGCCTTTTGGCAAATTTCGTTAACGCCAGAATCCAGGGCAATTACAGCATTCACTGTTCCAGGTCGCCCCCTGTATCAGTATACTGTAATGCCTTTTGGACTCTGTAATGCTCCACAGACGATGTGCCGTCTGATGGACGAGTTAATTCCCCCGGATTTAAAATATTGTGTCTTCGGTTACCTTGACGATCTCTGTGTGGTATCAAAAGATTTTGATCAACACTTGTCAATACTTATTCGATTGTCTGAGCAATTTCGGAAGGCAAATCTGACATTGAACGTTGCCAAGAGCCAATTTTGCGTAACCCAGGTAGCATACCTCGGCTATGTGATAGGCAACGGAGGCATTTCGACTGACCCAGCAAAGGTTGAATCGATTAAAGCGTGGCCTGCACCAAAAACTATTAGACAAGCTAGAAGTTTCCTTGGATTAGTTGGATGGTACAGACGATTTATTGATAATTTTTCAGATGTAACTTTTCCCATCACTGAATTGCTGTCAAACAAGCGAAAATTCGATTGGAATGAGGCAGCACAGAAAGCTTTTGAGAAACTTAAGGATTTGTTGACATCGGCTCCCATTTTAAGCAATCCCGATTTCAATAAGAAATTTTACGTCCATTGCGACGCAAGTGACTTCGGTATTGGCGCTGTTTTAGTGCAAAAATCTGACGATGGAGTAGAAAAGCCAATAGCTTTTATGTCACGAAAGCTAAATACTGCTCAGCGCAATTACAGCGTGACAGAGCGCGAATGCCTCGCCGCGATTGAAGCAATAGAGAGATTTAGATGCTATCTGGAAATGCATGAATTTGAGGTGATTACGGATCACGCTAGCCTTGTGTGGCTGATGAAGCAGGCCAATCTGAAGGGTAGACTTGCTCGGTGGGCAATGAAGCTGCAAGGATATAAATTTGTTGTTAGCCATAGGCGAGGGCGAGAAAATGTCGTACCTGACGCACTTTCCAGAATGCACAGTGAGGAAGTTTTAGTGTTAGAAGAAATTTTGCCTGAAATAGATTTGAACTCTAGTCATTTTGATGATGATGATTATCAGGTATTAAAGAACAAGATTCTGCAAAATGAAAGTCAATATCCCGACCTAAAACTTGTTGAGAAATTCGTGTATATTAGAACGGAGCATGATGATGGTACAACGCAGCATCGACAGTCCATCTGGAAGCTTTGGGTTCCAATTGGCCTGGCAGCTGAGGTTATTAAAAGAGCTCACGATGCTATTATTTCTTGTCACGGAGGCATGGCAAAAACCTTAGAATTGATTAGGAGACATTTTTATTGGCCAGGGATGGTATCACAAGTGCGAGAATATATTCGAAATTGCGATGTGTGCAAAGCCACCAAAGCACCTAATCACACACTTAAGCCACCTATGGGCAAAGCCACTGTTTCTATTCGTCCATTCCAGAGGTTGTACGTGGACATACTGGGACCCTATCCTCGAAGCAAGGGAGGTTATATAGGTTTGCTCATCGTCCTAGACCACTTGTCTAAGTTTCACTGGTTGTGTCCATTAAAGAAATTTACTTCGTCTGTCATTAAAGAGTATCTTCAGAATCATATTTTCTTTGCTTATGGTATCCCCGAGACCATTGTAAGCGATAACGGTTCGCAGTTCAAAGCATCTGACTTTAATGCGTGGCTGACTTTTCTTGGCATAAAACATGTTTACACCGCCCTTTATTCGCCACAGTCAAACGCTTCTGAACGCGTAAATCGTTCTATTATAGCTGCTGTCCGAGCTTATCTGCAAGACGATCATCGTGAATGGGATATGCATATATTTGCCATTAGTTGTGCTTTGCGTAACGCATTTCACCAAAGTATCGGTTGCTCTCCATATCACGCACTCTATGGATTCGACATGATAACTCATGGATCGCACTTCGATTTGTTAAAGAAATTAAGTCTTTTAGATGAACCCGAGAATGTGTTAAAAAGGGACGATCAGCTGAAAATATTGCGCAAAGAGCTGAGGGAAAACATTACAAAAGCTTATGACCAAAATGTAAAGCAGTACAATCTTCGTACTCGAGATGTTCAATTCGTAGTTGGCCAGGAAGTCTTTAGGCGAAACTTTTCTCAAAGTAATTTCCAGAAAAACGTCAATGCTAAACTTAACCCACAATGGCTGAAGTCAAGAGTGAGAGAAAAGCTAGGAAGTAGTTTTTATGTCTTAGAAAATCTCCAAGGACAATTGCTAGGTACGTTTCATGGCAAAGATATCCGGCAATAATTGCTTGTTTTCAAGTTAGTTACCCTAGAAAATTCTCTATAACTATCTTGTGGTTGTAATGTACAATTCTTGCCTTCTGATTATTTTTCATATTCTTATTTGCGTATCCAAAACAATTCTATAACGGTCAGTTTAAATGGGTAACTGCCATTTCATTGAGATAAACAAAACCGCAGGGAAGATCACGACTGCAGCTGCAAGCTTGCATTCAAGTAAGCAAAAGCTCAGCAGTGTGCTTGTGTTAGTGATGTTTCGTTAACCTTCTTCAAGGGCATAGACTAGGCAAGCTAGGTCAGCGAGCAATGCCGAAATTCATTGCTTCGTTTTCCCAATTGAGCCATAGAAGAAGACGGTCGACCCGCTGCTGAAAAAAATTTCTTAAAAACACATGGCACTGAAAAGTTAAAATTTGAGACTTAAATTAAATTTTTATTAGCCATCCACACTGAGTTGGATATTTACCAACGAATTATTGGTACTGGCCATATAAATCTTGGGCTAGGTAAGTTAAAAATTGAAGTTAACCTTTAATTTTTAAACCTAACCCAAAATTGCAAAAAACTTTCCAGAACACGAAGGGTGCAGCCGTATTCCATTGGCTTAAATTTCCACTCAGCAGCACTGCGGAGCAACAGCGGCCAAAAATCATTTTTGGCAGAATTTTCTCCATACCCTTGGTCCATTTTTTTTCTATCAGGTAAAACACACAAAAAAAAAAATGCATTAAAATTAGCAGCCAACTAATATGTGAATTCTATCAGCAGAGGCTCTTCACATCAATCACATAAACCGATCAAGAAAGTCGGGCGCATGCAGGCCCAAAGCACCCAAAGTCTCCAGCTGCAACAACCCCAACAACAACAAAAATCTCAGTGCAGTGCAAAAATAGTGTGCCAATGATACAGTTCGGCAGTCCAAAAAACAAAATAAGTTTAGTTTCTTGGCCACAGGGCATGAAATTGTTATTTAAAATTTTTTTTTCTTGTGGAAAATGCATCGTGAAAATAAAACATACAAAATATCAAAATCAAAAGTGTGTGTGTTAACTTGTGAATAAAAATATATTTAAAAAAAATGTAAAGTCAAATATACATACAAATGCAAAAAAACATTTTTATACACTTGAAAAGTGTATATTAATTTTGCCCAGAAGTTTGTAACGCATAGAAATATTCATTTCCGACCACATAAACTATATATATTCTTGATCAGGACGACGAGCCGAGTTCATTTCCGTCTGTCCGTCCGTCCGTCTGTCCGTCTGTCCGTCTGTCTGTCCGTCTGTCTGTCCGTCTGTCTGTTTCTACGCGAACTAGTCCCTCAGTTTTAAAGCTATCGAGCTGAAATTTTGCACAGAGTCTTCTTTTTACTGCACGCAACTAATATGTCGGAAACGGTCGGATCGGATGACTATATCATATAGCTGCCATAGGAACGATCGGTCTAAGAACTAGTTCTAGTGAGAAAAACTTTTTTGTTTTCCATCGTAGCGTCACCAATCTTGGTATATGTTAGTTTTATATGCTTCTACATAACTCTGAAAAAATTTATCAAAATCGGATCACTATAGCATATAGCTGCCATAGGAACGATCGGTCAAAAAAGAAGTCTTTGTGACAAAAACTTTTTTGATTTCCATCGTAGCGACTCCAATCGTAGTATATATTTGTTTTATATGTGTCCACACAATTCTGATAAAATTTATCAAAATCGGATGACTAAAGCATATAGCTGCCATATAAACGGTCGGTCAAAAAAACACTTCTAGTGAGAACAACTTTTTTCTTTTTTATCGTAGCGTCCCCAATCTTGGTATATATTAGTTTTATATGCTTTCACATAATTTTGAAAAAAATTATCAAAATCGGATGACTATAGTATATAGCTGCCATAGGACCGATCGGTCGGAAAATGTGTTTTACTAAGAAAAGTTTTTTTTATGGTATCAAATTTTTATTATCAATGATTTAATAATTTTAAATATCTGATATCTATATCCTATATATATTTTTCCAGTTAAATCAGTTGGAGTAAAGTTTTTCAAGTGTATTAAAACTTCGGCACAGTCGAAGTTAGCTTTGCCTTCTCGTTTTCCATAAGTTAGTCCACACACACCTTAACTCTAAAAAGTTAATAAATAAAATAAAAGAATCATATAAAATAACCTATAATTAAAATAAATAATAGAAAATAAATCTAATAATTTCTAAATAAATTTTTTTTTGCTCTGATACCCAATCAAATACTAGTGTACATATATTATTTACCAGCAGTGTAAAATTTCATTTAATTAAAAGCATCTTGGCATATAAAACAAACATATTTACATGGTGCAATTGACAACATACATCCACATATATACAAAAAAAAATCTAAACTAAAACAAATCATCAAAAACCATCATCGACTTTGGAGGCCTTCATCGTTTTATGACTGGGTAAGTGAAAAGAAAAACGGATAAGCATATGTTCTTCCAAACATATATGATCATTATACCATGACCTAGCCCAAAGAAGGACAACATAAGCAAAACAAACAAGTGCAATTGAATTTTTTTTTCTTAACCTTGAAATGCTTGTTATCAGCTATCAGCTGTTTTGCTTAGCTTACTGTTAAGTGCACGTTGCTTTGCTTATGATCTCGCTCTTTGGTTTTGTTTTGATGCAATTCTTTTTATGATAACATGCCTTGTGTACAAAATTGGTACATACATATATAAACCTCATTTTCATCCATGCATAGTGCTGATTAAAAGTATGCGTACACAAAAAAAAAAAAAAAAAAATAAAATTTTAAAATTATCTAATATCATAAAAATTAAAAATTCATTAATATTTAAAAGTCATCACCTGCATTTATCCACCTAGAAATCATTTAGTTCATTAGAATTATTTAAATATACTAAAGTAAATATACTAAAAATATTAATGTTGGAAAATCACACATAAATCACATCATCATGTACAATTATACATAGTAATGCTTACAGTAGACACTCATACATATAGAACAACAGAAATCACATTCATCATATACAATTAATTACTATTGGATCATCACATGTACAGAGACAGTACATAACCATTATGAAATTTTATATTACCAAATTCTTTAATTGTTCTTAATGCCTATTGAAATATATTACGTTATTTGAAGTAAAAATATGGAGATAATATTCTTATATTTGATTAATAATAATTATTTTTTTGAATAAATTGTTAATTTGAAAATGACATTCTAAAATATTTCTTATTCCTTTTTGAGGATGTTGTGGTAATATAGGGTGGTGTAAATACATTTAGGGATTTCCTACAACTATGTCCGCTAAAAGGAAATCAACGGTAGGGTGGGTGCAGAAGCGAAGCTACAGTACACCTTAGTAGCTTAACCCCGTGTAGACCTGTCCTCTCTTTTCTTTATTTTTCTTTCTCTCTTTTCTTATTCTAATTTGACCTCTTGTATTTCCGTTTCTAGTCTCTTCCTACTTTAATAGGCTTTAAGGGATTCTATTTTAATGTGTATGGTAGTGTGTTAGGATTGAGTCAAAGAACCCCCCCACAGGCTGTTTCGCTGGCTGTATCTAAAAGAATTCCAACCGACGACATCTTAGCACGAGTAAACGCATTGCAGTCCATAGTATGTTAGGACGAGCATTAGTGGTGGAACTATGTTGTGTCGACAATATTAATTCAGATGCCACCTATGCCAGCATGTGAGCTACACTACGCCATTACAGGATTTGATCCTGAAACATCAACGTATGAGCAACTTCTTGCAGCGAGACCATCAAAAAACTTGTAAAAACCGTCAGCCAAAAAAGAACTAGTTTTAAGATCCTATCCTACAATATCGCTGGACTCCGCAGTAAACTTATACACAAACTTTTTTTTGACTTCATAAATTCATTTGATGTTATCCTTCTTTTTGAAACCTTTATTGATGAAAACTTCCCAGAATACGAAAAATACTTTCCTGATTTCAACCTGCATTGGACTCCTGCTCGTCGATTGGCAAACAGAGGCCGAGCTAGTGGTGGCAACCTTTATGGAATAAAGAAAAGCGCTGCCAAATTATATCGTATGCATTACTCGAATTTAGGAGCCACCACAATACTAAGATGTGAACTAGCAAATGATGTCTTCCACATAATACCAGTTTATCTTAATTGTAACAATTGGAATGCTGATTTCGAAAAACTTTATGACCTCTGTATGGAAATCGGAAATGAAAATATCCTAGTCGCCGGAGACTGCAACGCTAGAATTGGGACACTTCAGGGATTCACGGAAGGCGCTAATACGGCTGTTGGTTATGCGAGCAAACCTCGAAAGTCTAAAGACGAGACCGGAAACAATAAGGGAGTTCAGTTGATTGAAATGTGTGAGACAATGGATCTACTAACGCTAAATGGTAGAACAAAAAGCGATGCAGAGGGACATCTCACTTTCCTTAGACATCAATCGAGCTCAGTGATTGACTATTGCATGATGAGGGGTAAATGGCACGATATTGTTACTGATGTAGCTGTGAAAGGCGAATTATTTTCTGACCATATGCCGCTGGAAATCAGTATAGAGTCAACGACCGAGCTGTACTTCCACGGAATAGATAACAAACTCCTACCTAAGCTACAATGGCGCGAAAGATGTGCAGACTCCTATGCCTCCAGACTAAACAGTCTACTCTCCTCTTCATCCGTGGATCACCCTGTACCTGACATCGACAGGATAACTCAAAGCATCTGCAAAGCCGCAGCCTGCATGCAAATACCTCCCTCTACTTCGGTTTCTCAACCCTGGTTTGATGCGGATTGTAAGGTATCCCGCAAACTGTCTTTTGATTTACTGCAGCTTGCCAGGAATGAAAATACTCCAGACACTAAGATCAACTACCAGGAAGCTAACAGCGCTTTTAAGAACCTATACAGAATTAAGCAGCAGCTCTATTACCAGCGCATGGAATGCGAAATATCTAGGGGAAACTGCAGCAAAGAATTCTGGGCACTAGCAAGGAACCTAAATGGGAGTTTCTCTAAAAATTCCATTCAAGCAGAAGCATCTAATCTGGCCGATCATTTCAAAACGGCACTGTTCGTAAGTGACCCTCCTACCCAAATTGCATATGCGCACCCTTACACGTCAGTAGATATCCTTGATGCGGATATTTCAAACTCCGAAGTCTATCTGGCCATAAAGACTGCGAAACCTAACAAAGCCCCAGGACGTGACCGAGTTCCAGTAGAATTTTTCAAGAATGCTTACAATCAGATCCTGCTTTCAGCCAATTCTCCAAACAGCTTCAGGGAAAGCATAATCTTCCCAATCTACAAAAAAGGAGACCCTGCAGCAGCCTCTAACTACAGGGGCATATCCTGCCTCAATGCTTCTATGAAATTGTTTGCCTCAATTCTGCTAAGACGGCTTACGGACTGGGTAACGGTAAACAATATTCTTAGTGAATATCAATTTGGATTTCGTCAAGGCTATTCGACAGTCGATAGCGTTTTTGTGCTTACTGCAATAGCCAAATCTTTTCTATCCTCAAAAAGAAAGCTGTATATTTGTTTCATAGACTTTAAGGCAGCTTTTTATACCGTTAACCGAAGAAGCCTACTATTAAAGCTAAGCCTCATAGGAGTATCCACACGCTTCATTAATATGATAGAGAGCCTCTATGAAGAAAACACTTTCGCTGTTTGGGACGGACGGTTCCCAAATAACACTGGAGTAAAGGAAGGTTGTCTCCTTAGCCCGCTGTTGTTTTCTTTATATATCGATGACATTACATCCTTCCTTCCTGGAGGCGTTAACTTAAACGGCACCTCCATCAAAGCATTATTGTACGCTGATGATATGGCGCTACTAGCCGAGTCTCCAGAGATGCTCCTATCCATGATTGATAAGCTCTCTGAATATTGCACGCTATGGAGCTTACAGATTAATGTTGATAAAACAAAAGTGCTGATTGTGAAAGATGGAAGAGGGCATAGTGCGAGGGCCGACAGATGGACTCTAAATGGCATCGAGCTGGAAACTGTGAAAAGTTTTAAATAGCTTGGTGTAATACTCACAGGAAATTTGAGCTTCAAACCCCATGTACATGAAAAACTACAAGACTCGAAGAAAGCAATTAATAGTACCTGGAAAAACTTCTTTGGAAAACGCCACATTTTGCCGAGCACAAAATTCAGAATGTTTGAATCTACTGATAGATCAGTAATGTGCTATGCATCTCAAATCTGGGATTCTGTCGATATGAAGAGGTTGAGAGATTGCAGAGGTTATTTATTAAGTGCATATTTAAACTTCCCCGCACTACTCCAAACTATGCACTCCACCTAGAAACCAGCCTGCCGACACTATATTTGTACTGTCTGCAAAATCACCTAACATACATCCGAAAAGTTATGGATATGCCCGACTGTAGATTAGCAAAAATAGTCACTGAAATGATGTTGACTGAAAAAACACAAGTTTTTGATACCTGGATGTCCTTATTTCAAGACCATGACATCAACATTGACTTACAACACGTGGGATCTTGGTAAAGATCTTATCAATCGCTCTTGGAGAAAGTCTGCAGTAGAGAAAGAGAGGCGTTTCTAAGCCAAGCCTGCCAAAGTGAGGTCCGTCACACTTATAAAAAATTTGAGCATAATTTAGGAAACCTCAACTACTTTCACGACCGTTTTGAGACTCAAGCAATCTCTCTTATTTGCCGGGCTCGCTGCGAGATGCTGAGCCTTAACTACCGGCCGCACTGGAGCTCTGTAAACACAGAGTGTAGTCTCTGCAATCTGCGCGCAACAGAAGACACCATGCATCTGATTGGGGTATGCCCAATACTAGCGGAAATAAGAAGCGCCTATCTAGAAAGCCACGTTCTTTCGGAAGCAGAGGTCATCAATTGGCTAAACGGCAAAGACTGGATGAGTCTATCTGAGTTTCTGCTCCAGGCGCTTAAATATAGGCTTGCCATCATAAATGATTTTCTGTAACTTGCGTGTAACATAAATTATGTAATTTTTATTCCCGTTACTCGTAGAGTAAAAAGGGTATACTAAGTTCGTGCAAATGTATGTAACAGGCAGAAGGAAGCATTTCCGACCCCATAAAGTATATATATTCTTGATCAGCATCAATAGCCGAGTCGATATAGGCATGTCCGTCTGTCCGTCCGTCTGTATGAACACCTAGATCTCAGAGACTATAAAAGCTAGAACTACCATATTTTCAGTGTAGACTTGTATCTTCTGCACGCAGATCAAGTTTGTTTCAAATTTTTGCCACGCCCCCTCCCGCCCCCGCAATATGAAAAAAACCTCATATCTCCCACAATTTTGAAAATAGATTGTTCGAACCTTCTACACATATATTATAATCATCATTACCTATCGATCCGCCATACATAATTTTTCGATCAGATGAACGATAGTAGAGTTGCCGCCCCCGCAATTTGAAAAATTCCTCATATCTCCCACAATTTTGAAAATAGATTGTTTGAACCTTCTAGACATATATTTTAATAATTATTACCTATCGATCAGCCATACATCATTTCTCAATCAGATGAACGATAGAAAAGTTGCCGCCCCCGCAATTTGAAAAAAAACCTCATATCTCCCACAATTTTGAAAATAGATTGTTTAAACCCTCTAAACATATATTTTAATCATCATTACCTATCGATCCGCCATACATCATTTTTCGATCAGATGAACGATAGTAGAGTTGCCGCCCCCGCAATTTGAAAAATTCCTCATATCTTCCACAATTTTGAAAATAGACTGTTCAAACCTTCTAGACATATATTTTAATCATCATTACCTATCGATCCGCCATACATCATTTTCCGATCAGATGAGCTATAGTAGAGTTGCCACCCCCGCAATTTGGAAAAAATCTCATATCTCCAAGCATGTTGTGATCTAATAAAATATTCTTAAATAAACCTTACCCTGAGTAACGGGTATATCGAGCAGGGCCGACTTCAACTTACGCTCTCGTTATTTTTTCATTTTGTCTCCTGCTCCTAACATACTTATTGTCTATATTTCTTTTTAAAGAATTGTTGTTTTTAAACTTAATATGTACAAAAAAAAAAAAGAGAAAAACAAAACAACTCTGATTATTATGGCTGACGGTTGAAAACCAAGCCGAAATCTATTTACTACTACTACACTATAAGTCAAACAGAGAAAATATTTGTGTCTTGTCTTGCAAATCTTATGAGTTATTTTTTTTCCCTTTTCACTTCTCATTAACACTTTTATGATATTCTGTCTATACTGCCCATGCTAAAATAAAGTGGGTGCCAGAGGTCAGCATACCAAATTGTTAGTGTTGGAAACAATGTCATATTCTATGAAGTATGCGAAAGTGGTCCTATTTTTTCGCTATTTTTTAGCCCGTTATCCATAAAAAAAAACGAGAAGGCAAAGGTAACTTCGACTGTGGCGAAGTTTTAATACACTTGAAAAAGTTTACTCCAACTCATTAAACCGGTAAAATATATATAGAATATAGATATCAAATTTTTAAAATTTTTTAAATCATTGATAATGCAAATTTGATACCATAAAATAAAAACTTTTCTTAGTAAAACACATTTTCCGACCGATCGGTCCTATGGCAGCTTTATGCTATAGTCATCCGATTTTGATATATGTTTTTTTTAAAATTATGTGAAAGCATATAATACTAATATATACCAAGATTGGGGACGCTATGATAAAAAACAAAAAAGTTTTTCTCACTAGAAGTAGTTTTTTGACCGACCGTTTATATGGCAGCTATATGCTATAGTCATCCGATTTTGATAAATTTGTTCGGAATTGTGTGGAAACATATAAAACTAACATATACCACGATTGGAGACGCTACGATGGAAATCAAAAAAGTTTTTCGCACAAAGACTTATTTTTCGACCGATCGTTCCTATGGCAGCTATAAGATATAGTCATCCGATCCGGCCGGATCCGACATATTAGTTGCGTGCAGTAAAAATAAGACTCTGTTCAAAATTTCAGCTCGATAGCTTTAAAACTGAGGGACTAGTTCGCGTAGAAACAGACAGACAGACGGACAGACGAACGGACGGACAAGCGGAAATTAACTCAGCTCGTCGTCCTGATCAAGAATATATATAGTTTATGGGGTCGGAAATGAATATTTCTATGCGTTACAAACTTCTGGGCAAAATTAATATACAGTTTTCAAGAGTATAAAAAATATTGATAACCATTTTAAGTGAAGTTCAACAATAGCAACAATTCAACATTAGCAATAAAAACGAGAAGGCAAAGCTAACTTCGACTGTGCCGAAGTTCTAATACACTTGAAAAAGATTACTCCAACTGATTTAACCGGTAAAATATATATAGGATATAGATATCAAATATTTACAATTTTTAAATCATAATCATAATAAAAATTTGATACCATAAAAAAAACTTTTCTTAGTAAAAAACATATTCCGTCCGATCGGTCCAATGGCAGATATATGCTGTAGTCCTCCGGATTTTGGTAAATTTTTCAAAATTATGTGAAAGCATATAAAACTAATATATACCAAGATTGGGGACGCTACGATAAAAAACAAAAAAGTTTTCTCCCGAAGAGTTTTTTGACCCGTCTTTTTATAGGGGGCAATATATATAGACATCAGATTTTGATAAATTTTTCAATAATGGGGAGACATATAAAACAAATATTACTACGATTGGAGACGCTACGATGGAAATCAAAAAAGTTTTTCTCACAAAACTTATTTTTCGACCGATCGTTCCTATGGCAGCTATATGCTATAGTCATCCGATTTAGATAATTTTTTTCAAAATTATGTGAAAGCATATAAAACTAATATATACCAAGATTGGGGACGCTACGATAAAAAACAAAAAAGTTTTTCTCACTAGAAGTAGTTTTTTGACCGACCGTTTATATGGCAGCTATATGCTATAGTCATCCGATTTTGATAAATTTGTTCGGAATTGTGTGGAAACATATAAAACTAACATATACCTCGATTGGAGACGCTACGATGGAAATCAAAAAAGTTTTTCGCACAAAGACTTATTTTTCGACCGATCGTTCCTATGGCAGCTATAAGATATAGTCATCCGATCCGGCCGGATCCGACATATTAGTTGCGTGCAGTAAAAATAAGACTCTGTTCAAAATTTCAGCTCGATAGCTTTAAAACTGAGGGACTAGTTCGCGTAGAAACAGACAGACAGACGGACAGACGAACGGACGGACAAGCGGAAATTAACTCAGCTCGTCGTCCTGATCAAGAATATATATAGTTTATGGGGTCGGAAATGAATATTTCTATGCGTTACAAACTTCTGGGCAAAATTAATATACAGTTTTCAAGTGTATAAAAAATATTGATAACCATTTTAAGTGAAGTTCAACAATAGCAACAATTCAACATTAGCAATAAAAAAAATTAAGACTTAAAAAATCGCAACACTAATTACACCGTGTGACAGTGAAAATATACTTTTCAAATGACCTTTCTTACGCTGTAGAGGAGGTCGAGTATAGCATTTCCTCATACTTGGCTGTAGAGGAGGTCGAGTATAGCATTTCCTCATATGTACTTGGTTTGTTCAATACACCCCTAATATCTGAAGTTATGGCCCAAACATTTTTTCCTCCTTTAAGTTGAAATAATTCGCGCATCGACCGTCCGATTGTTTAAAACCCTGACAATTCTGATAGCAACGGAATGAATCTAATATCTTATAATCAGTGGCTATATAAATTCAACGCAATGGCTGACAAATGAGGGTTAGAGATATGGAAATTTCACCCTTTTTTTATGAATTTTCAACTTTACCCACCACTGGCTTAACTATTTTGTTCTAAGCGAGTTTTTCTAAAACTTTATAGTAATAGTCCATTCAATTCTACGTTAAACACAGATGGTCCCAATAAATTTGGTTATCATTTGACGACGCTATTCGCAGATTTCAGAGCACACATCGTCTGTTTAAAATTTTGGTAAATGTTCGATATCCCCGCCTCATCTCCAAAAATTCCGAAAAAAATCCCTTCGATGGACCGCGAATTATGAAGAATTTACGTGAAGAAATTAATTGGCGGTCGGACATGGTTCTTTTTTTATTGAATTTTAAAAAATTATAATTTTAAATTTTTATATACAAAATATGTTTGATCACATTAGCTTTTTAATTGAAAATTGAATCTAAAGTCATAATTAATGGCAAAAAAAGTATTTAATTGATTTTGGTCCTTTAAATAAGTCTATATTTAAAAGAAATGGTTTGTAGTCGTTGCAATTTAACCGTAAGGTAAATTGAACGCCTAAGTACGAACGATTTACTCGAGTTCTTAGTGGATCACAATGTCATGCTTAAAAACAAAATATGTCCGAAGTGTGGTGCTGAATGCATTTTGTCAAAGGACCTACTTATATTTAGATGCCGTTCCGTGGTTCAAAGCGCACCAAACAAAAAGAAAAAGCGCAAAATGCAGTGCACTTTCTCCGAATCAGTGCGAAAAAACAGTTTCTTCGATGGGTCTCAAAAACAAGATTACCGCAGGAAAAAATTTTTTTTTTTAAGTCGCGCGATTTTTATAATAAATAATAATTTATGCACGTAAATAAGAAGAGAATTAAGAATTTTCAATTCAAAATATTCCCACAGCGACCATAGCACATGGTTAAGCATTCGTGGACTAGGCCTTCTGGGGATACCACGTTAAAACAAGTAAGAAAGTCGGTCAAGCCCGACTGTAATATACTCTGTACCTGTTTGTATGTAACTGATAACTTTAAAGTGTGAGGTTTTTTCAAAATCTGGGGGTGGCAACTCTTTCGACTATCGTTCATCTGGTTGGAAAACGATGTATGGGGGATCGATAAGTTATGATGAGTAGAATTACACAGAGTTTATTGGGTTTGTGCAAATGTATGTAACAGCCAGAAGGAAGCATCTCCGACCCTATAAAGCATATATATTCTTGATCAGCATCAACAGCCGAGTCGATATAGACATGTTCGTCTGTCCGTCTGTCTGTCCGTATGAACGAAGAGATCTCAGAGATGGTAAGAGCTAGAGGTTTGAAGTGTATGGAACATATATTTCTTATATTTGCAGGCAAATCAAGTTAAGTTTTGATTTTTGCCACGCCCCTTGCCGCCCCCGCAAATTGAAAAAAAACGTAATATCTTCCACAATTTTAAAGACAGATTCTTTGAACATTTTAGGCATATATTTAAATCGTCATTACTTATCGATCCACCATACATCGTTTCCAGATCAGATGAACGATATTCGAATTATAAGCAAAACAAATAATTACGCTGGGCAGCACTGCCCGTAATCGTGATGGGCAGCTCTTTCACAGTTTGTGTGACCTCACACTTTAAAGTTATCAGATATATACAAACAGGTACAGAATATATTACAAACCGGCTTGACCGACTTTCTTACTTGTTTAACATAGTTGAGTGTCAGTATAAGTATTCTTTATTTTATTTTTAGTGTGCTTACATTTTAGTGTGTGCTTTAATATAAATGCAAGTAAAAGTATACTATGTATGTATTTTAATTATATTTCTCAAATACCAAAAAAAATATATATATTCCAAGGCTGCAAACCTCTAAAATTTTGAAAGAGGTTCGGTTCGGAGGTTCGAACTAGTGAGGACTCTTTGGGTTCGGTTCACGGACCGGTTCCTGGATCCTCTGAACCCCAGGTTTTGGTTCGAACCTCGGTTCACTTAACAAAAAATTATATGAAGCTTTTATTTACGGTTAGTTTAATCATCTTTTATTATTATATAATATAATTTAGGTGACCTTGCCTTGTTTAAGTTAATTTAAGTCCCGAACTTCGTATTAAAATTTCAAATATGAGTAGAACCTGATTGTATTTTGGTTTCCTAAAATCTGGAATCCACAATCACCTGACATTTATTGGGATTGATTTTAGTGCAGATATCTTTTATCGTCTGTGTAGGCATTCTATCTTTTTGAAACTGTTAATTTCTACTAGATTTTAGATTAGAAGGAACAGACTTAAGTGTTGAAAATGCTTGTACAACTTAGTTAGTGGAACATTATTTAAAGACCTTTACAAAATTTGAAAACATTTTCGATGTATGTTCTCTTGGGCAATTTTCGAAGGAATCTATAACATTATTGACCGTTACCCTATAAGGGTAGATAGGTAAGTAGTCCCGGCTGGTCCCGGGAGGGGGCCGATTGAACTGATGCAGGGATGATTTGTGGGTTATTTGCTTATCGATAACTCGTGTTCTCAGGCGAATTGAAATCGAACTTCACGAAGCAAACTGCATCATGTAAATGTGCATGAAGTTTTGAAGATGCTTCATATCGAAATCGAAGAGTGCTTTATGAATCAATTTTTATCGTGTAAACACGGACTAAATTTGAATATTCTTCCGAAATGTTAATAAATTCAATAAATTATTAAGACGAAAGTTCAGAACGATATTTTCTTCGCGCGTTTAAGCGGGTGTCTCTAACTGGCACAGAGAAAACAAGTAAGAAATTCGGTCAAGCCCTAATATAATATACTCTTTACCTGTCAAAATGTAAGTGCTGCCCAAATCGATATCGGCCATTGCTTCCCCTCGTAATAATTTGTTTTGCTTCTAACTCGACTATCGTTCATCTGATCTGGAAATGGAGTATAATGGATCGATGTAAAATGACGATTAAAATGTATGCTTAAATGGTTTGAACAATCTATCTTTAAGATTATTGGAGATATGATGATGAGTAGAATATATGACTAAAAGGTTTAAACAACCTAACTCTAAAATTGTCGAAGATATGAGGTTTTTTTTAAAAATGCGGGGGCGGCAGTGGGTGTGGCAAAAATAAAATTAAACTTGATCTGCCAGCAAGTATAAGAAGCTTATGTTCCATACACTTCAAAGCTTTATCTCTTACCATCTCTGAGATCTCTTCGTTCATACGGACAGGCAGATCAAGTTTAGATTTGATTTTTGCCACGCCCCCTGCCGCCCCCGCAAATTGAAAAAAAAGTAACATCTTCCACAATTTTGGAGTTAGGTTGTTCGAACCTTCTAGACATATATTCTACTCATCATTACTTATCGAGCCTCCATACATCGTTTTCCGATCAGACGAACGAAAGTAGAGTTGCCACCCTCGCAATTTGAAAAAAATCCACAATTTTAAAGACAGTTTCTTTGAACCTTTTAGGCATATGTTTAAATCGTCATTACTTATCGATCCACCATAAACAGTTTCCAGATCAGATGAACGATATTCGAATTATAAGCAAAACAAATAATAACGCTGGGCAGCACTGCCCGTAATCGTGATGGGCAGCTCTTGCACAGTTTGTGTGACCCCACACTTTAAAGTTATCAGTTATATGCAAACAGGTACAGAGTATATTACAGTCGGCTTGACCGACTTTCTTACTTGTTAGTTTTGAGGGCAACAAATTTAATTTGTATACTCTGTACCAAAGGTACACAGAGTATATTGATTTGTGCAAACGTATGTAACAGCCAGAAATAAGCATCTCCGACCCTGTAAAGTATATATATTCTTGATCAGCATTAAAAGCCGAGTCGATATAGCCATGTCCGTCTGTCCGCCCGTCAGTCCGTATGAACGAAGAGATCTTAGAGATGGTAAGAGATAGAGGTTTGAGGTGTATGGAACATATATTTCTTATACTTGCAGGCAGATCAAGTTTAGTTTTGATTTTTGCCACGCCCCCTGCCTCCCCCGTAAATTGAAAACGAGAAGGCAAAGCTAACTTCGACTGTGCCGAAGTTTTAATACACTTGAAAAACTTTACTCCAACTGATTTAACTGCAAAAATATATATAGGATATAGATATCAGATATTTAAAATTTTTAAATCATTGCAAATAAAAATTTGATACCATAAAAAAAACTTTTCTTAGTAAAACACATTTTCCGACCGATCGGTATTATGGCAGCTATATGCTATAGTCATCCGATTTTGATCAATTTTTCCAGAATTGTGTTGAAACATAAAAAACAAATATATACCACGTTTAGAGACGCTACGATGGAAATCAAAAAAGTTTTTCTCACAACGACTTATTATTCGACCTATGGCAGCTATATGCTATAGTGATCCGATTTTGATACATTTTTCCAGAATTATGTGGAAGCATATAAAACTAACATATACCAAGATTGGGGACGCCACGATTTAAAACAAAAAAGTTTTTCTAACTTGAACTTGTTCTTAGACCGATCGTTCCTATGGCAGCTATATGATATAGTCATTCGATCCGGGCGGTTCCGACATATTAGATGCGTGCAGTAAAAAGAAGACTCTGTGCAAAATTTTAGCTCGATAGCTTTAAAACTGAGAGACTAGTTCGCGTAGAAACAGACAGACGGACAGACAGACGGACAGACGGACGGACGAACAAGCGGAAATGAACTCAGCTCGTCGTCCTGATCAAGAATATATATAGTTTATGGGGTCGGAAATGAATATTTCTATGCGTTACAAACTTCTGGGCAAAATTAATATACACTTTTCAAGTGTATAAAAACCTCATATCTTTCACAATTTTCGAGTTAGGTTGTTCGATGAGTAGAATATATGTCTAGAAGGTTCGAAACACCTAACTCTAAAATTGCGGGATATTTGCGGTGTTTTTCAAATTGCGGGGGTGGCAACTCTACTATCGTTCATCTGATCGGAAAACGATGTATGTGAGCTCGATAAGTAATGATGAGTAGAATATATGCCTAGAAGGTTCGAACAACCTAACTCCAAAATTGCGGGATATTTAAGGTGTTTTTCAAATTGTGGCAACTCTACTATCGTTCATCTGATCGGAAAACAATGTATTGGGGTTCGATAAGTAATAATGAGTAGAATATATGTCTAGAAGGTTCGAAACACCTAACTCTAAAATTGGGGGATATTTGAGGTGTTTTTCAAATTGCAGGGGTGGCAACTTTACTATCGTTCATCTGATCGGAAAACTATGTATGGGAGCTCGATAAGTAATGATGAGCAGAATATATGCCTAGAAGGTTCGAACAACCTATCTCCAAAATTGCGGGATGTTTGAGGTGTTTCTCAAATTGCGGGGGTGGCAACTCTACTATCGTTCATCTGATCGGAAAACATTGTATGGGAGTTCGATAAGTAATGATGAGAAGAATATATGTCTAGAAGGTTTAAAACACCTAACACTAAAATTGCGGGATATTTGAGGTGTTCTTAAAATTGCGGGGGTGGCAACTCTACTATCGTTCATCTGATCGGAAAACGATGTATAGAAGCTCGATGAGTAATGATGAGTAGAATATATGTCTAGAAGCTTCAAAACACCTAACTCTAAAATTGCGGGATATTTGAGGTGTTCTTAAAATTGCGGGGGTGGCAACTCTACTATCGTTCATCTGATCGGAATAAAAGGTTCAAACAACCTAACTCCGAAATTGTGAAAGATATTAAGTTTTTTTCAAATTGCGGGGGAGGCAGGGGGCGTGGCAAAAATCAAAACTAAACTTGATCTGCCTGCAAGTATAAGAAATATATGTTCCATACACCTCAAACCTCTATCTCTTACCATCTCTGAGATCTCAGCGTTCATACGGACAGACGGACGGACAGACGGACATGTCTATATCGACTCGGCTGTTGATGCTGATCAAGAATATATATACTTTATAGGGTCGGAGATGCTTCCTTCTGGCTGTTACATACATTTGTACAAACCCAATATACTCTTTGTACCTTCGGTACAGAGTATAATAAATTTGCGTCAACTTCAACTTTTTTTTTCGTAATTAGCATCTCAAGAGACGTATATACTGAAGGTTGGAAAAACATTTAAGGTAGGACCTTTTCAGAAATTCAGCCTATGCCATAAAACACAGACTCAAATGTTATGCATCTATTGAAATGCCCGTCTGTACTTTGGTCTTCATTTACTCACGTGAAGGAGTAGCAGTAAATTCAAACCACCACCATACCCAACCCCTCGCTGCAAAACAAAGCTCGCTCCAGGCACTAAGCAAAAAGTGACAAATTGTTTCAATTCAACAAAGGAAAAAAACACGAGCAACAAAAGACTGCACCATAATGGCCCAGGCCAGCAGTGACATGGGCAGAGGCAGGAAAGTGTTCTTTAGAACCCTTTTCTGTTCTGACTCGGTTTGCAATAATTTTTTATTAAGCTTCTTTTTCTGGTGTTGTTGGTGCTGCTTTCCTTGTGTCATTAGCCGTCGTGTCCTTTTTATCTTTGTACATGACATTTTGGCCTTTCTCATAAGTCCTCCACCCCACTCCAGTACAACGGACAAAAGGTAGTCCGAAGAATGATGACGGCAATTTGCGGCTGATCCTCGCTGGCCATCCTTCTTTTGTCTGTTTCCTACATAATTATCTTAATTTTTGGCAAAAGCAGGCACAGAAATTGTGCTATGGGGCATTTTCCATGCTAGCCAAAAATCCATGCACACTGGTCGAAATTTTGGCAAAATGTAAATTTTGTTCATTTTAAAAAATTTATAATGAACTATGGGGTATTGTTTTAAATAGATATGTCTAACTTAAGCAAAAATTTCGCCCACTGTCACCAAAAAATTATATAATGACAGTAGGTCAAAGTATACTCTAGTTCAAATTGTAACGAAAAATTAAATCAATCCATCCAAATCTAAGATAACTATTGTTCATAGATGACTTTATAAAAAACGAGAGCGTAAGTTGAAGTCGGCCCTGCTCGACTTCGATATACCCGTTACTCAGGGTAAGGTTACCCAAATTGTGGGAGATATGAGGAATTTTTGAAATTGCGGGGGCGGGAACTTTTCTATTGTTCATCTGATCGAAAAATGATGTATGGCGGATCGATAGGTAATGATGATTAAAATATATGTCTAGAAGGTTCGAACAATCTATTTTCAAAATTGTGGGAGATATGAGGTTTTTTTCATATTGCGGGGGCGGGAGGGGGCGTGGCAAAAATTTGAAACAAACTTGATCTGCGTGCAGAAGATACAAGTCTACACTGAAAAAATGGTAGCTCTAGCTCTTATAGTTCCTGAGATCTGGGTTGTTCATACAGACGGACAGACAGACGGACAGACAGACAGACAGACAGACAGACAGACAGACAGACAGACGGACAGACGGACATGTCTATATCGACTCGACTGTTGATGCTGATCAAGAATATATATACTTTATGGGGTCGGAGATGCTTCCTTCTGCCTGTTACATACATTTGCACGAACTTAGTATACCCTTTTTACTCTACGAGTAACGGGTATAAAAACATAATTTGAGCAAAAAATAACATTTTTAGTATTATAACTTAAGGAAGCTTCTACTCTGCTTACATCGGACGCAACATTGAATTTTCCCGTTAAATCAGAGTTACACTGGCCTCATAATTGTCGAAGATGCGAAAAAATTATGCAAGTACTTAGACCGCAGCCGCATCGTTAAAACAACTGTTCGGCCTGACAAATGCAGAATTAAAAGTAGCAATAAGAAGAAAACAAAAGTTATATATTGAAATAGAGACAATTATGATTGATAACACAGGGCAACAGCCATTTCGGTCTGGCCTTCTGGATGCAAAATTCTGTTCCTGTTCTGTGCCCTGATTCCAAAACTGGTCTCGGTTTTTTTCCATCAGCTCTGGTTTGCGAGAAATCGCGGAAAAACCATTTTGCTGTTTTTTTAGCTTATGGAAAATTATGGGGGTCACACCAAGCACAAATTTGTAGATTTATAAGTTGTATGCAATACTACATACATCAATGCAGCCATAAAAAATCAAGCGAGCCGCATCAGCAAAACCGAATGTGACTAAATTGGACCTTGAAGATAATTTTTTTCTCAATTTATAGCAAATTTTCAAAATAAACCGTCATCTACAACCTATTGCATAAATCGTAAAATTAAAACAACTATTTTAGCATAGAGCCTAACATATCCGCTATTTTTACGAATTTTGTTGCACTTTTATCAGCTTGTTGGACTAAGCTACAGCTGTTTTTTCACAAAAAAGTGAATTAAATTTTATGGCAGGACTACTTGATTAATTCACAAAATGTGATTTAGTAGCTCTTACATTAATAATATGTCGGAACCGGCCGGATCGGATGACTATATCATATAGCTGCCATAGGACAAGGGCTTGATTAATCTTGATATATGTTAGTTTTATATGCTTCCACATAACCTGAAAAAATTTATCAAAATCGGATGACTATATCACATAGCTGCCATATAAAGGGTCTGTCGAAAAACTAGTTCTAGTAGAAAAACTTTTTAGTTTTCTATTGTAGATTCACTAATCTTGGTATATGTTTTTTATGCATCCACGTAATTCTGGAAAAATTATCAAAATCGGATGACTATATCACATAGCTGCCATATAAACGGTCGGTCTAAAAACTAGTTCTAGTGAGAAAAACTTTTTGTATTCTATCGTAGCGTCCCTAATCTTGGTATATATTAGTTTTATATGCTTTCCACACAATTTGGAAAAAATTTATCAAAATCGAATGACTATAGCATATAGCTGCCATAGGACCGATCGGTCGGAAAATGTGGTTTACTAAGAAAAGTTTTTTTATGGTATCAAATTTTGTTGTCAATTATTAAAAAAAATATAAATATTTGAAATCTATATCCTATATATATTTTACCGGTTAAATCAGTTGGAGTAAAGTTTTTCAAGTGTATTAAAACTTCGGCACAGTTAGCTTTGCCTTCTCGTTTTTCTTCAGATTGGTTTGCGCTGGTAATAGTTTTCAAATTGTGTTGAAGCTGGTTCAAAGACGAACGGCATATACGAAAAGTTGTACATCAGAGCTGGCTAATAGAGCTGTAAAACTATCGACGACATATCGATTATATCGATGGTGGCTGTGCGGCAGGGTCATCATCGATTGTTTTTTTCCACCATCGATACATCGCGATGTTGGAAATTCGCCCCAAGAGTGGGGAAATGCCTGGAAAATTCTATATGGTAAAACTATTTTTAATCCGATTGGCTTCAAAATCGTTTTGTGAACACATTATAGAAAATAATTAGACATTTGATTTCTCGCGGGGTTCCGCCCAGAGGCAAGAATAATGGTGGGGCGTATTTCGGTTCAGTGACAATGGCTATTTGTGAGCCGATCTGAATAAAATTCGTTCTGTAAGCTCTAGGGTCAGAATGAATGGATTTATTTCGGGATGTTTACTGCAAAGGTTGGAATATAGTTGCGGGGGTGAGTTTTTAGCAACCTGAACTGTTCACAGCTCTACTGGCTAACTTTGTTTTAATGCATATATATTGTTTGCCCTCGTAGACGCATCAAAGCAGCAAGCAGTATAAATAAGAAGGTTCTTTTGTTCGAATATTTTTATGAAGCATAGTCAGGATCCTGAGATTTATATAGGATTTAAGGCTTAGGTCATACCTTTTAGGGCGAAGCTCTTTAACGGACGTTCAGCTGGGGGACTAAAACAAGAAAAATTTTACTTTGATTTTTTTGGGACAGTTTCTTTGCGTGAGATTTTGTTTTTGTTTGTGCTGATATTCGATTGCATTGAATAAGCACAAGCAAACGCAACCACCCTGCAGTTCGCTTCACTAATGATTCACTTATGATTCACCGATGCATCACTGATGGGTAGCGATGAATCACCGGTGAATTGCTATGAAAAGAAGTGGTGAATTTAACACAGGCATGTCCTAGGCGGTCACGCATGAAGGAATCATCTGTGAAACAATGGTGAATACATTGCTAAAGTCATGGGTGATTCACTCATGACTTCTTTGCAAAAATCACCAAGGAATCATCAGTTGAATCACCGATGACTTTCGCAATGAATTCACCGACAATTCACATCTGATTTTTGGTTATTTTCATCAACAATTCACGTCCTATTTTGCCATATTCAAACTTCAAAAATCCGATATATTTTTTTATTACATTCATTTTCACTTTATTCAATAAATTATTATAATTAATTTTAAACAAAATAATTAAATATCTAATAAATACACATATAATAATAGTAATAGTTTATGTCATAATAAATAAATAACAAGATTAAAAATCATATAAAATAATTTAATACTGTTATTTATTTATTATGTTTTTAACTATTGCATTGTACGCAATAAGTTGCCTTGCTCTGCTGCTTCTCCGCTTTCTGGGTTGGATCGCTGTGCTGAACTGCTTCTGTAATAAAGTAGTATTAGTATAATTTAATTTTAGAAAAATTTATATGCAAACTTACCTTAGAGGGCTGACAAAAAATTCACTTACCTGAAATGAATTATTATTTTACACAAATGCAATAGAATGAATATATTTTTTCATCAAAACAACTTAACGCGCCGACAGCAAAAATCAGATGCTCAAACTTCTAGATTTTTTTATGCAAGAAACGCAGTGGGTGAGGGAGGGGGAAGGGGCAAGCGTCAAACGCTAAAAAGACATTGGCAGTCAACGATCGCCGTTAATCCCTTTCTTCTTTAAGGCCTGATCTCAGATGACATAAATTTTATTTTCGGCACTATGCTTCATATAAATAAGACAGCTGTTCAAAAGCATCCTGATTTCAAAACTCTACAAAAGTGTTTCTAGTCATATGAAGCATTGTGACGAAACTAATTTTTATGTTATCTGAGAATAGGCCTTTATGTCATTCTCTTTCGGCGCCCAAAATGTTTTTAATACCCTAAGGTACTGCAAGTCATATCCGACTCTTAAAAGTATTTGTAAAATATATATATAACCAATAAATAAATTGTGGATTTCGGGGTAATAAAAATAAAAAGTTATTATAGAACTATCAATCCAACTACCTGTCCAAACCTCTAATTTAAAAATTCAAAAATATTTATACAATTTATAGTTTCAATGCTCGCACATATTTTAAGGGTATACAAAATTCATCATTCGGCTTCAGTAAAGTGCAAATTTTTATACCCGTTACTCGTAGAGTAAAAAGGGTATACTAAGTTCGTGCAAATGTATGTAACAGGCAGAAGGAAGCATCTCCGACCCCATAAAGTATATATATTCTTGATCAGCATCAATAGCCGAGTCGATATAGACATGTCCGTCTGTCCCTCTGTCCGTCTGTCCTGTCTGTCTGTATGCTGTTAATGAACACCTAGATCTCAGGAACTATAAGACCTGGAGCTACCATTTTTTCAGTGTAGACTTGTATCTTCTGCACGCAGATCAAGTTTGTTTCAAATTTTTCCACGCCCCCTCCCGCCACCGCAATATGAAAAAAACTCACATCTCCCACAATTTTGAAATTTGATTGTTCGAACCTTCTAGACATATATTTAAATCATCATTACCTATCGATCCGCCATACATCATTTTTCGATCAGATGAACGATTGAAGAGTTACCGCCCACGCAATTTGGAAAATACCTCATATCTCCCAGAATTTTGAAAATATATTGTTAAAACCTTCTAGACATATTTTTTAATCATCATTACCTATCGATCCGCCTACATCATTTCCTGATCAGATGAACGATAGAAGAGTTGACACCCACGCAATTTGGAAAATACCTCATATCTCCCACAATTATGAAAATAGATTGTTCGAAGCTTCTAGACATATATTATGATCATCATTACCTATCGATTCGCTATACGTCATTTTCCGATCAGATGAACTAAAGAAGAGTTGACACCCACGCAATTTGGAAAATACCTCATATCTCCCACAATTTTGAAGATAGATTATTCGAACCCTCTAGACATATATTTTAATCATCATTACCTATCGATCCGCCATACATCATTTTCCGATCAGATGAGCTATAGTAGAGTTGCCACCCCCGCAATTTGGACTCATATCTTCCAAAATTTGGGCATGTTGTGATCTAATAAAATATTCTTAAATAAACCTTACCCTGAGTAACGGGTATATCGAAGTCGAGCAGGGCCGACTTCAACTTCAACTAAGTATGAAAAATGGCATTCTTTTGGGAACCACGTTCCGCAAAGTCCGACTGGGTGTTAGCAAGGTGGGTGGTGGGTGGTGCTATGCGGTTCGTTTAATTAAGGCTCTCTGAGCACTCTTAAATTCTCTAACGCTCTTTTTGCTTTTAAATATATATGCGCTCGCTCTTGAACGTGTGTGGGTGACTGGATGAGGGAGTCTCTTCTTGGTTTTGAATTTTGTATGAATTTTAAAAGAACTATTATAAACCATGATAAGAACTTCTTGTTTCGTCGATCCAGCTTGGGAGACATTTGTGCAGCAACTATTAAAGTAAATAATAAATAATATTGAGTTAGTATTGGCCGCTATATGTATACATATATACTCCGGGTACAAAAATTGAAGGTATTACTTCGTTAATACAAAATACCCTTTCAGAATATTCTGAGGAGGGATCTGCTCGACTTGGATAGGATTTTCATAATCTTCCGCCTGTTTTGGCTGGTGATTTTAATATTAATTTTGCAGAAGAAAACTCCGACCCCTAAAAATATTTCTCTTAGAAACTTTCAAACATATGTCTCATATTTCAGTTATCATAAGCCAATTGTTTCTATTATTAACTATATGTGTCGGGAGCAGAATTAACTATAATTTTGTATAGCTAAAACTTATTATTTTTAATCAACTATAAAATCTTATTACCTAAACTCATTATTTGAAATGTAACGTAACTGCCCTTTTGGCAGCTTTTGTTTGATTTGTTTATTTATCTAATGTTATTCTATTTTTAAGCATGCAGATTGTTATCTACGCACGCATGTTCGGCTGCCGATGATCTCGCTTACAAGCTTTATCTAATCTTCTCTCGGCTAGCCAGATCAGTCGCTACTAATCGCTCGCTTAGAAACCGTCACAAACGTCGCTTTGCACAAACAACAAACAATTCGTTACAACAAACATTAATTAAAACATTGTTAATAACAAAACTAAAAGCCACTGTACATATAATTAAACAATCATAAGCATTGAAAATACAAACACCAACACAAACATACATAGTGCCAAAACTAAAATAAACCATTTCTCGTTTTGTTCAATTAAGCACAAAAAACCTCACAATCACCCCTCTTTTATTTTGTTTAAACAAATTCGCGTAAAAGGTGGCATAAATTAATGCCTCCTCTAAACATTTGGTGACCCCGACGTGATTGTGAAAGTTATAGTGCTTAATTTAAATAATTATTAAATATCGTTTTAATAGTTATAAGCGGTTTGCACAAGTCGGTGACAAAACCCATACGCATACATATAAACAGTTTTCGGTTTTTCGGTGCATTCGCGCACATACATATATACAGTTGGTGCTAGTGCAGTTGGCCTATGTAAAGTGCTTAAACATTATATATTGGAATTTTCGGTTTCCAAGCCGCGGTCATCGAACGCATACGGTTGTTGTTCCGTTGCGTTTCTTTCGTTCTTTGTTATCCCGGTTTTTGGTTGACATTGGTTGACATTGACATTGGTGCAACTCAATTGTGAAGTGCCTATCAGATACTCTTTTTATACACTTGAAAAGTGTATATTAATTTTGCCCAGAAGTTTGTAACGCATAGAAATATTCATTTCCGACCACATAAACTATATATATTCTTGATCAGGACGACGAGCCGAGTTCAATTCCGTCTGTCCGTCCGTCCGTCTGTCCGTCTGTCCGTCTGTCTGTCCGTCTGTCTGTTTCTACGCGAACTAGTCTCTCAGTTTTAAAGCTATCGAGCTGAAATTTTGCACAGAGTCTTCTTTTTACTGCACGCAACTAATATGTCGGAACCGGCCGGATCGGATGACTATATCATATAGCTGCCATAGGAACGATCGGTCTAAGAACTAGTTCTAGTTAGAAAAACTTTTTGTTTTCCATCGTAGCGTCACTAATCTTGGTATATGTTAGTTTTATATGCTTTTACATAATTCTGGAAAAATGTATCAAAATCGGATCACTATAGCATATAGCTGCCATAGGAACGATCGGTCGAAAAATAAGTCTTTGTGAGAAAAACTTTTTTGATTTCCATCGTAACGTCTCCAATCGTAATATATATTTGTTTTATATGTTTCCACACAATTCTGAAAAAATTTATCAAAATCGGATGACTATAGCATATAGCTGCCATAGAAACGGATGGTCAAAAAACTACTTCTAGTGAGAAAAACTTTTTTGTTTTCTATCGTAGCGTCCCCAATCTTGGTATATGTTAGTTTTATATGCTTTCACATAATTTTGAAAAAAATTATGAAAATCGGATGACTATAGCATATAGCTGCCATAGGACCGATCGGTCGGAAAATGTGTTTTACTAAGAAAAGTTTTTTTTATGGAATCAAATTTTTATTAACAATGATTTTAAAATTTTAAATATCTGATATCTATATTCATATATATTTTACAGGTTAAATCAGTGGGAGTAAAGTTTTTCAAGTGTATTAAAACTTCGGCACAGTCGAAGTTAGCTTTGCCTTCTCGTTTTTATTTAAAAATGCCTGATTCAAATTTAAATGTAAATGCGCTTGGACCAAGTGATATTGACTTTTACAAGGCAAAGGCACATGCAGTGTTACGGCAGCTTGTGGCATTAAACGAATTTTTGTGTGGCGATCAGTTGGCTCAATTCGATGAGGCCGATGTGCAGGTGCGCCTTGATCTTGTGGAGAATATGCATGCGGAATACAACAGTGCGCAAACCAGCCTCGAGAAACTTGACCTAATGGAGCTAACCAGTGATGCTCGGTCAAGTTTTGTGCAAATGTTTTGTGAGGTGAAGTCTAAGCACTCTCGTGAGCTGAATAATCGCCGTAAGGCTTCTGTTGTTCATTCCACAGTGCTTCGAAACCCTACGGATGATCCGTTTTCGACATTCAGGTGCACTGCGCGTGCTTCCCGGTTGCCTGAGTTCCAACTTCCACGGTTCAGTGGGGCCTACATCGACTGGCCCGATTTCTTCGCCATGTAAGACACGGTTGTGGGAAAAAACGAGGATTTGTGCAGAGTGGAAAAGTTCCAGCACCTTCGTTCCTGTTTGGATGGCTCAGCTCTGGACACAATTCGGTCACTTGAGCCCACAGAGGCTAACTACGACAAGGCGATTGAATTATTAAAGTCAAGATTTGATAATAAATTATTGCATTTTCAGGCACATGTACGGTCTATCTTCAGGCTTTCGGGTGTTGAGAAGGGTTCTGCGAGTGGCTTGCGCCAATTAAGCGATAAGGTGAATTCGCACCTACGCGCTTTAAATACGATGGCATCGACGCAGGAAATTACTGATGGACTGCTGATTCATCTCATCACATCAAAGCTGGACCAACACACTCAGGAAAAGTGGGAAGAGGCGTTGCCGATTAACAAGCTGCCCAAGTGGGCGGACATGTCATCATTTGGAAAGGAGATGCCGCATGATGGAGAATTTGGAGAATGCTATGGTATACAAAACGCCTAGCAAACAGGTGGGACAACCAGCTACTAACAAAGTCAATCGTAGTACACTCATCGCATCATCTAACACCACTCCATCATGTATTTTGTGTGACTCTAAAGATCATTTTCTGTTAAAATGTCCAAAATTCCTAGCATTGACCCCCAATTCACGGTATAAAGAAGCGAAACGGCTACATCTTTGCCTCAATTGCCTTCGCAAAGGGCACAGCTTGCTTGGAATTGCAAACATTGCCATCAGAAGCATCACTCGTTGCTTCATATGGATTCTAGTTTCACTTCGCCTATTACTCAACCCGCAGCCCCAACTACTTCACAAAATTCTTCTCTCGTTTCTACAACTTCGATCTCGTCTCCACCTAAAGCCCTGAAAAAAGCTCAGACCGAGTACGTGTTGCTTGCTACTGCCATCATATACGTCAAAAATCGATCTGGCGTATTTGTACCATGCCGAGCCTTGCTTGACTCTGCATCTCAGATCAACTTCGTCACCTCTCGTTTCGCCAGTCAGCTGCAACTCAAAATTCTTCGCTCTAATATGATAATATCAGGCATAGGTGAATCATCGCTTTCGTCAGACAAATCGGTTGATATTTTTGCGCAATCTCAAAACAAAGGTTACAGCACATCCTTTTCTGCTGTTGTAACTCAAACAATCACCGATTATCAACCTCACTTCGACCTAAACGCTTCTGATTGGAATTTACCCAGCAACTTGTTCCTCGCTGATCCGATTTTCTACAAAAGTCAAAGAATCGATCTGCTAATTGGAGCTGGTCTGTTCTTTGACCTGCTTTGCGTTGGACAAATTCGTGTTGCCGATCATCTGCCAACACTGCAAAAAACCAGACTTGGATGGATCGTGTCTGGTGGGATCAGATTTGCTGATCGCAAGCACTCCTCTCTAGTTTCCATTGCTAAGAAACCCGATAGCCAGTTGGAAAAAGATGAATTGTCTGACATTTTACGCCGTTTTTGGGAAATTGACAGTTGCTGTGGTTCTACCTCCAGCATTTCTGATGAGGATGCCTTGTGCGAGCAGCTATTTCTGCAAAACTACACTCGTCTCGCTTCTGGCCAGTATTCTGTGCGTCTCCCTGCCAGAACTAGTTTAGACGCACTTGGAGATTCATACGATCGTGCTTTGCGCCGTTTTAAATCATTGGAATCGAAATTGGCCAAAAATTCAGAAATAAAGTCACAATATGTTGCCTTTATAAAGGAATATATTGAATTAGGCCACATGTCACTATCTGCTAAACAATCTTCATTGCCTCAGTATTTTTTGCCCCACCACTGCGTCCAAAAGTTAGATAGCTCGACCACACAATTGCGTGTTGTGTTCGATGGCTCTGCAAAATCTACTTCTGGCTTTTCTCTGAATGATTTGTTGTTTACGGGTCCTTCTATACAGCCGAAAATATTCCTTACTTTGCTGCGATTTCGATTTTTCAAAGTTGCATTGTGCGGGGATATCTGCAAGATGTACCGCTGCGTACTGATGACTGATCCTGATCAATATCTCCAATGCATCCTATGGCGTGATAATCCCAACGAAGACATTAAGGTCTATACTTTGGACACCGTAACATACGGTACAAAGCCTGCTGCATTCTTAGCAATTCGTGCTATGCAGCAGCTAGCTCTTGATGAGGAAGCCAAGTTTCCAGTAGCTTCCAAGATCGTTCGCACTCATTTTTACGTAGACGATTTGATTCTGGCGGTGATTCTATCGAAGAAGTAGCTGAAATTCGCACACAAGTGAAGGAGCTATTGAAAAGAGGACATTTCCCAATCAGAAAATGGTGCTCCAATGAACCAGCTGCTCTGGAAGGCGAGCCAGATTCGGATAGGGAGAAAATGCTAAAGTTCCACGATGGAACAGATGTCACTAAGGCCCTGGGATTGATGTGGGATACGAATTCTGACAATCTAATTTTCAGCTTTCGGAAAATTTCCCTGATAAGCCAGCGACAAAGCGCACTATTTTATCTGCCATCGCTAGGTTTTATGATCCGCTTGGATTAATAGCTCCAGTCATCACCAAACTCAAAATATTCCTGCAGGCCCTTTGGAAAGACAAGCTCGACTGGGATGAAGCTCTACCTCAATCCTTGCATTCCTCATGGTTGTTTCATATGTCGCAAATATCAACAGTAACCTGCCTAAAATTTCCTCGCTTCGCCTTGCAGCCTCAATCATCGTTCGAATTGCATGCATTTTGTGATGCAAGCCTTGCTGCCCTATGGTGCCTGCATATATGTTCGATCTGAGACTCAAAACAAGGTCACATCTCATTTGCTATGCTCTAAGTCCAGAGTAGCACCCGTTAAATCGCTAACAATTCCTAAATTGGAGCTCTTCGCAGCGCATTTGTTAGCCGAACTTATCGCAAATATCGTTGAAATCTTGCCAGCCTCATGCTCAATTCATTGTTGGTCAGATTCAACAATTGTCCTATCGTGGATTCGTCAAACTCCGTCTGAATTTAATATTTTCGTCTCCAACAGAATTGCCCAGATTCAGGAGCGAACTCAAGGAATGGCGTGGCACCATGTTCCTTCGCTCTTAAATCCGGCTGACATATTGTCTCGAGGATGCACTCCGCTCGAGCTACTGGATTCGAATCTGTGGCGCGAAGGACCTCCATTTCTTCCATGCTTTGTTCCACAAGAGTTGCGTGATTTCGTTCGGCTGGAAGAACCAAAATTCATTTGGCAAAATTCAAGGGGTAAAGAGTTTTGGCTACGTTTTGTTCAATTAAGCACAAAAAACCTCACAATCACCCCTCTTTTATTTTGTTTAAACAAATTCGCGTAAAAGGTATAAATGCCTCCTCTAAACAATATGAATGATGCGTAAATATAATTTGTATTGAAAAAAATTCCAATTTACATTGAAGTAAATTAAACTATTAAGTAATTATAATAAAACATTGTTTTTTTTTCTTATGCGAGAATTCAACTTTTGATTCTGATTTTCTTCGTAAAGAGATTCGCTCGTCCCGGGTGTCCCACGACTCCCTTTCTTTTTTTTTGAGAGTATTCAGTAATTTGATTTCGTGGTCTTATATTAAATATATACCTCACAATGTTATTAAACAAAACCGTAATTATACACTTGAAAAGTGTATATTAATTTTGCCCAGAAGTTTGTAACGCATAGAAATATTCATTTCCGACCCCATAAACTATATATATTCTTGATCAGGACGACGAGCTGAGTTCATTTCCGCTTGTCCGTCCGTCCGTCTGTCTGTCTGTCTGTCTGTCTGTCTGTCTGTCTGTTTCTACGCAAACTTGTCCCTCAGTTTTAAAGCTATCGAGCTGAAATTTTGCACAGAGTCTTCTTTTTACTGCACGCAACTAATATGTCGGAACCGGCCGGATCGGAGGACTATATCTTATAGCTGCCATAGGAACGATCGGTCGAAAAATAAGTCTCAGTGAGAAAAACTTTTTTATTTTCCATCGTAGCGTCACCAATCGTAGTATATATTAGTTTTATATGTTTCCACACAATTCGGAAAAAATTTATCAAAATCGGATGACTATAGCATATAGCTGCCATATAAACGGTCGATCAAAAAACTACTTCTAGTGAGAAAAACTTTTTTGTTTTCCATCGTAGCGTCTCCAATCTTGGTATATATCAGTTTTATATTTTTTACATAAGTTCGAAAAAATTTATTAAAATCGGATGACTATAGCATATAGCTGCCATAGAACCGATCGGTCGGAAAATGTGTTTTACTAAGAAAAGTTTTTTTATGGTATCAAATTTTTATTATTAAATATTAAAAAGTTTAAAATATTTGATATCTATATTCTATATATTTTTTACCGGTTAAATCAGTTGGAGTAAACTTTTTCAAGTGTATTTAAACTTCGGCACAGTCGAAGTTAGCTTTGCCTTCTCGTTTTATTATAACTTAATGCATCACACTTTCTAAAGACCTCCACTCCATAGAAGAGAGATGGCACAGCTTAGTTAAATTTAGATGCCTTAGCATTCCATAAGTTTTGACAACTGCACGGTTAACATGATTGCTCCATGAGAGCGTTGCACTAAACGTAAAACCAAGATTGACATCTTGTTATACATACTCTATTGTTGTACTATTCATTTTTAACTTTGGAAGGTGATTAGTATTTAGTTTTTTCTTAAACTTCTTCTAAACTCTTCTGTTAAAAATACTTCTAATCGTTTCTCAAAATTTATTGAAGATTCATCAGATTCAGAATATGCAATATCTCATGAAATAAGTTTTAACACACATTGAGTAAAATATAAGAATCCAGTATATATTTTGTCGTTTTTGGTAAGACTGTCTGAGCTTCCACTAATGCAAAAACTTGCATCGCAAGTATTAAATGTGCCAACTTCATTAGCAACCAGTGTGAAGGTGTTTTCCACTGGAGGTAGAACTGGAGGTTAGAACAATGACGAACTCCTATAAAATTTGAAAAAAAAAACAAGAAGGCAAAGCTAACTTCGACTGTGCCAAAGTTTAAATACACTTGAAATACTTTACTTCAACTGATCTAACCGGTAAAATATATATAGGATATAGATATCAGATATTTAAATTTTTTTAGATAATTGATAATAAAACGAGAAGGCAAAGCTATTTTCTACTGTGCCGAAGTTTTAATACACCTGAAAAACTTTACTCCAACTGATTTAACTGCAAAAATATATATAGGATATAGATATCAAATATTTAAAATTTGTAAATCATTGCTAATAAAAATTTGATAGCACAAAAAAAAACTTTTCTTAGTAAAGCACTTTTTCCGACCGATCGGTCCTATGGCAGCTATATACTATAGTCATCCGATTTTGATAATTTTTTTCAAAATTATGTGAAAGCATATAAAACTAATATATACCAAGATTAGGGACTCTACGATAAAAAACAAAAAAGTTTTTCCCACTAGAAGTAGTTTTTTGACCGACCGTTTTTATGGGAGCTATATAATATAGTCATCCGATTTTAATAAATTTTTCCTGTATTATGTGACATACATATACCAAGATTAGTGACGATACGATGGAAAAGAAAAAAGGTTTTCTCACTAGAACTAGTTCTTAGACCGATCGTTCCTATGGCAGCTATATGATATAGACATCCGATCCGGCCGGTTCCGACATATTAGTTGCAGTAAAAAAAGACTCTGTGCAAAATTTCAGCTAGCTGGCTTTAAAACTGAGGGAGTAGTTCGCGTAGAAACAGACAGACGGACTGGCGGAAATGAACTCAGCTCGTCGTCCTGGTCAAGAAGATATATAGTTTATGGGGTCGGAAGTGAATATTTCTATGCGTTACAAACTTCTGGTTAAAATTAATATACACTTTTCAAGTGTATAAAAACTCTTTAAAATACCTAAGTACATTGTAAACAAGTAAGAAAGTCGGTCAAGCCCGACTGTAATATACTTTGCATCTGTTTGTATGTAACTGATAACTTTAAAGTGTGAGGTTTTTTCAAAATCTGGGAACTCTTTCGACTATCGTTCATCTGGTTGAAAATCGATATATAGGGTCTCGATAAGTAATGATGAGTATAATTACCTTATTACAAAACTCGTAAAATTATAAAATTTGTATATAATTTGCTATTAACATAAACCAGTGTAGGGCGAGTCCGTATAGCGTGTTCATAGGCAAAGGTAACTGTAGCAGTGACGTCGCACACCGACACTACTGCGCTGCTTTGAATTTCGTATCGGTTGCCACGCACACATGTATTGTATTATATCCCTGCAGTTCGCTTCACTAATGATTCACTTATGATTCACCGATGCATCACTCATGGGTAGCGATGAATCACCGGTGAATTGCTATGAAAAGAAGTGGTGAATTTAACACAGGCATGTCATAGGCGGTCACGCATGAAGGAATCATCTGTGAATCAATGGTGAATGCATTGATAAAGTCATGAGTGATTCACTCATGATTTCTTTGCAAAAGTCACCAAGGAATCATCGGTGAATTCACCGATGATTCATATAAGATTTTTGGTTATTTTCATTAATAATTCACCTCCAATTTTTCCCTATTCAAACTTCAAAATACGCTATAGTTTTTATATTACATTTATTTTCACTTTATTTAATAAATTATATTTAATTTTAAACAAAATAATTAAATATCTAAAAATACACATATAATAATAATAATAATTTATGTCATAATAAATAAATAACAAGATTAAAAATCATATATAATAATTTAATACTGTTATTTATTTATTATGTTTTTAACTATTGCATTGTACGCAATACGTTGCCTTGCTCTGCAGCTTCTCCGCTTTCTGGGTTGGATCGCTCTGCTGAGCTTCTGTAATAAAGTAGTATTAGTATAATTTAATTTTAGAAAAAATTTATATGCAAACTTACCTTAGATGGCTGACAAAAAATTCACTTACCTGAAATCAATTATTATTTTACACAAAAAATGCAACAGAATGAATATTTTTTTTAATCAAAACAACTTCACGCGCCGGCAGCAAAAATCAAATGCTCAAACTTCTAGATTTTTCTATGCAAGAAACGCATTGTTTGAGGGAGGGGTAAGGGGCAAGCGTCAAACGCAAAACACATCGGCAGTCAACGATTGCCGTTAATCCTTTTCTTCTTTGTGTCATTCTCTTTCGGCGCCCAAAATGTTTTTAATACCCTAAGGTACTGCAAGGCATATCCGACTTTTAAAAGTATTTGTAAAATATATTTATAACCCATAAATAAATTGTGGATTTCGGGGTAATAAAAATAAAAAGTTATTATAGAACTATCAATCCAACTACCTGTCCAAACCTCTAATTTAAAAATTCAAAAATATTTACACAATTTATAGTTTCATTGCTCGCACATTTTTTAAGGGTTTACAAAGTTCATCATTCGGCTTCAGTAAACTGCAAATTATTTTTTTTTGGGTTGAAGTAGGCAAAAATGCAACAACAAATACACACATCGAATTTTGCTTTGCCGACGTCGACGTCAAATTTGCCGGCCGCGACTGCACATGTTTTTTTTCGGTTGCTGTAGGCAAAATTGCAACAACAAAAACACATACAGAATTCTCTTCTGCCGACGTCGGCGTCAAAGCAGAATGGTGAATAAGTGATGAATTTGACGAGAAGTGAATTCTGGAACTGAAGGGATGCCTTACACTAACATAAACGTATTTATATTAGTCACGCGGAAATCACGAGTGATTTCTGACCGCAGGCCATCTCAATTACATCGCTCCTCTCAGACTTGGTCTTTGTCTCCTTACACAAATATCTATGGAAAAGAAGGGAGGGGGGAGACTGAGAGCAGCGCCGTCCAATTAGATACAAGCAAAGTCCAATTGGGAAATTACCAGTTAGCTTTTGCCCTCTCGCTCTCTTTTTCTCATAAGTTCTACCAATCGCTGTGTTGTTGTTGTTGTCGTTGCTTTGAATTTTCTTTTACGTATAGCTCTAATATCGTTCATCTGATCGAAAAACGATGTATGGCGGGTCGATTAATAATGAGTAGTACAATATATGTCTAAAATGTTTAAAAAAAATTGTGGCAGTTATTACATTTTTTTATACCCATTTTTTTTATATAATTGTCACGATGTTTGTAATATATTGTAAAGTATATATATTGTTGATCAGCATGACGAGCTGAGTTCATTTGCGTCTGTCCATCCGTCCATCCGTCCGTCCGTCTGTTTCTGTGCTATCTCTTCCCTCAGTTTTTAAACTATATTGACCAAACTTTGCAAAAACGTCTTTAAATACACATAGGCTGCACATTTGTCGCAATCGGCCGGATCGGATGACTATATCATATAGCTGCCATAGGAACACTCGGGCCAAAAAACTAGTTCTAGTGAGGAAAACTATTTTGTTTTCCATCGTAGCGTCACCAATCGGGGTATTTATTAGTTTTATATGCTTTAAAAAAATTCTGGAAAAATTCTTCAAAATCGGATCACTATAGCATATAGCTGCCATTGGAACGATCGGTCAAAAAACAAGTTCTAGTGAGAAAAACTTTTTTGTTTTGCACCGTATTGTCACCAATCTTGGTACTATATATTAGTTTAATATGCTTCCACATAATTTTGAAAAATTTATCAAAATCGTATCACTATAGCATATAGCTGCCATAAGAAAGATCGGTCTACAAACTAGTTTTTGTGAGAAAAACTTTTTTGTTATCAATGGCAGCGTGTTTCAATAACTGCAAGGTGTTTTTAAAACTGTTAGAAATATTAATTTAACTGGCAACGCCGTCTAACTTAGCATACTCATCGATTGCCTGTGAGCAATATATTATCTATTATCGGACATCGATTACTTTTTGTGTTCTTTTTTCTTTCTCAGCCACAGCGACGAGTGGTCGTGTATTTAACTACAAATAAAAACTAAGATTTAAACAATAAAACTCTGAACAAAAACATCTATTCCTTCTATTTTTATACACTTGCAAAGTGTATTTTAATTTTGCCCAAAAGTTTGTAACGCATAGAAATATTCGTTTCCGACCCCATAAACTATATTATTACTATATTCTTGATCAGGACGACGAGCTGAGTTCAATTTTCTACTCTAGTTCAATGTTTCTACGCAATCTAGTCCCTCAGTTTTAAAGCTATCGAGCTGAGTTTCGCACTAAGTCTTGATTTTCCTGCACGCAACTAATATGTCAGAACCGGCCGGATCGGATGACTATATCTTATAGCTGCAATGGAAACGGTGGGTCAAATAATAAGTTGTAGTGAGAAAAACTTTTTTGTTTTCCATCGTATCGTCACCAATCTAAAAATATTTTAGTTTTATATGCTTCCACACAATTCTGGAAGGATATCAAAATCGGATGACTATAGCATATAGCTGCCATATGGTAGAGTGATCAAATTTTGACATTTAATGATTTTAAATTTTTTAATATTTGATATCTTTATCCTATATATATTTTACAGTTTTAATCAGTTGGATTGAACTTTTGCAAGTGTATTAAAACTTCGGCACTGTCGAATTTAGCTTTGCCTTCTTGTTTTTATACCCTTGCAGAGGGTATATTAAAATTGTCACGATGTTTGTAACGCATAGAAGGAAGCATCTCCGACCCCATAAACTATATATATTCTTGATCAGCATGACGAGCTGAGTCTATATAGCCATGTCCGTCTGTCCGTCCGTCTGTTTCTATGCTATCTCCTCCCTCAATTTTAAAGCTATCTTGACCAAACTTTGCAAAAAGTCTTTAAATACACATAGGCTGCACATTTGTCGGAATCGGCCAGATCGGATGACTATATCATATAGCTGCCATAGGAACGATCGGTCCATAAACTAGTTCTAGTGAGAAAAACTTTTCTGTTTTCTATTGAATCGTCACCAAACTTGGTATATATTAGTTTTATATCCCTTCACACAATTCTGGAAAAATTGTAAAAAAACTAGTTCTAGTGAGAAAAACTTTTTTGTTTTCTATCGTAGCGTCACCAATCTTTGTTTATATTAGTTTTATATGCTTTTACACAATTCCAAAAAAATTTATTAAAATCGGATGACTATAGCATATAGCTGCCATATAAACGGTCTATCAAAAAACTAGTTCTAGTGAGAAAAACTTGTTTGTTTTCCATCGAAGCGTCACCAATCTTGGTATATATTAGTTTTATACCCCTTCACACAATTCTGGAAAACTTTATCAAAATCGGATGACTATAGCATATAGCTGCCATATAAACGGTCGGTCAAAAAACTAATTGTAGTGAGAAAAACTTTTTTGTTATCAATGGTAGCGACTTTCAAAAACTGCAAGGGTATTTAAAACATCGGCGTAGCCGATGTTAGCCTTCTATTTTTATACCCGTTACTCGTAGAGTAAAAAGGGTATACTAAGTTCGTGCAAATGTATGTAACAGGCAGAAGGAAGCACCTCCGACCCCATAAAGTATATATATATTCTTGATCAGCATCAACAGCCGAGCTGATATAGACATGTCCGTCTGTCCGTCCGTCCGTCCGTCCGTCCGTCCGTCCGTCCGTCCGTATGAACACCTAGATGTCAGAGACTATAAGAGCTAGAGCTACCATTTTTTCAGTGTAGACTTGTTTTGTCTGCACGCAGGTCAAGTTTGTTTCAAATTTTTTCCACACCCGAATTGCGGGGCCGGGAACTTTTCTATCGTTTATCTGATCAAGAAATGATGTATGGAAGATCGATAGGAAAGGATGATTAAAATATATGTCCAGAAAGTTCGAACAATCTATTTTCAAAGTTGTATGAGATATGTGATTTTTTTCAGATTGCGGGGGCGGCAACTCAACTATCGTTCATCTGATCGATAAATGATGTATGGCGGATCGATAGGTAATTATGATTAAAATATATGTGTAGAAGGTTTGAACAGTCTGTTTTCAAAATTGTGGGAGATATGAGGTTTTTTTCAAATTGCGGGGGCGGGAGGGGGCGTGGCAAAAATTTGAAACAAACTTGATCTGCGTGCAAACAATACAAGTCTACACTGAAAAAATTGTAGCTCTAGCTCTTATAGTCTCTGAGATCTAGGTGTTCATACAGACAGACGGACAGACGGACGGACGGACGGACATACGGACATGTCTATGTCGACTCGGCTATTGAAGCTGATCAAGAATATATATACTTTATGGGGTCGGAGATGCTTCCTTCTGCCTGTTACATACATTTGCACGAACTTAGTATTCCCTTTTTACTCTACAAGTAAAGGGTATAAAAACATTTAGTTACCCACTGGCCTCCTCACTGAGGTATTATTATTCGTCGATTGCAACATGGCTGATCAAAATCGGTTCAGTAGAACTGCCCCAATCATGGCTACCAGGTCAAAAAACGTGGTTTCGAGAAAACGCACTGAAAGTTTCGAGCAACGTATAAAAAAATCCATTTAGCAAAAAATTTTCAAAGCTAGAAGACCCCTTTAACAGTCAAATTGGACTATTTCATGTGTTTAATACAAAATATTTTGAATTTTCTTCATCTTTGGCGATGCTCTTGAAATTTTGATCTGGCTTTTATCTAAACTATTTATTACATTAAGCAAAAAACGAAGCAAAGGATACCAATTTAAAAAAAAAACGAGAGCGTAAGTTGAAGTCGGCCCTGCTCGACTTCTATATACCCGTTACTCAGGGTAAGGTTGCCCAAATTGTGGGAGATATGAGGAATTTTTGAAATTGCGGGGGCGGGAACATTTCTATCGTTCATCTGATCGAAAAATGATGTATGGCGGATCGATAGGTAATAATGATTAAAATATATGTCTAGAAGGTTCGAACAATCTATTTTAAAAATTTTGGGAGATATGAGGTTTTTTCATATTGCGGGGGCGGGAGGGGGCGTGGCAAAAATCAAAACTAAACTTGATCTGCCTGCAAGTATAAGAAATATATGTTCCATACACCTCAAACCTCTATCTCTTACCATCTCTGAGATCTCTTCGTTCATACGAACAGACAGACGGACAGACGGACATGGCTATATCGACTCGGCTGTTGATGATGATCAAGAATATATATACTTTATAGGGTCGGAGATGCTTCCTTTTGGCTGTTACATACATTTGCACAAACCCAATATACTCTTTGTACCTTCGGTACAGAGTATAAGCCCTGAGCCCTTCGCAAATGGGGTCCAAAATAGTCCTCATATTGGGCGAATTCAGCACGTTGAACGGAATGCAGTCCTCAGTGACAAGCCCAACATAGGCTCGAATTAATTGTTTTTTGTTTACTCCGATTTTAATTTTTATACCCGTTACTCGTAGAGTAAAAAGGGTATACTAAGTTCGTGCAAATGTATGTAACAGGCAGAAGGAAGCATTTCCGACCCCATAAAGTATATATATTCTTGATCAGCACCAATAGCCGAGTCGATATAGACATGTCCGTCTGTCCGTCTGTCCGTCCGTCCGTCTGTCCGTCTGTCCGTATGAACACCTAGATCTCAGAGACTATAAGAGCTAGAGCTACCAAATTTTCAGTGTAGACTTGTATTGTTTGCAGGCAGATCAAGTTTGTTTCAAATTTTTGCCACGCCCCTTCCGCCCCCCGCAATTTGAAAAAAACCTCATATCTCCCCACAATTTTGAAAATAGACTGTTCAAACATTCTAGGCATATATCTTAATCATCATTACCTATCGATCCGCCATACATCATTTTTCGATCAGATGAACTATAGTAGAGTTGCCACCCCCGCAATTTGAAAAATACCTCATATCTCCCACAATTTTGAAAATAGATTGTTTGAACCTTCTAGACATATATTTTAATAATTATTACCTATCGATCAGCCATACATCATTTTTCGATCAGATGAACGATAGTAGAGTTGCCACCCCCGCAATTAGAAAAATACCTCATATCTCCCACAATTTTAAAAATAGATAATTCGAACCCTCTAGACATATATTTTAATCATCACTACCTATCGATCCGCCATACATCGTTTCCTGATCAGATGAACGATAGAAAAGTTCACGCCCCCGCAATTTAAAAAATACCTCATATCACCCACAATTTTGAAAATAGATTGTTTGAACCCTCTAGACATTTTAATAACTATTACCTATCGATCAGCCATACATCATTTCCTGATCAGATGAGCTATAGTAGAGTTGCCTCCCCCGCAAATTAGAAAGAAACTCATTTCTCCCACAATTAGGACATGTTTATATCCTGAGTAACGGGTATATCGAAGTCGAGCAGGGCCGACTTTAACTTACGCTCTCGTTTTTTTTGCGTTTGAAATTTATTGACGAAGTGGAAGAATCAGTTTTTGATTGGTTCACAGGAGAAACATTTATATTATGCACTTTAATTAGGTGGGCTTTTAAATTTGAAAGCCTATTGTTTTTAAGTGGTTTGTTACACTTTTTGCAAGTGGCTAATCCATCGTTTTCATTGTTATGAAAGTATTCCCAAATTTCACAGTCCTTTTTCGGCGCCATTGTGCACAATGCAAATAACTTTTGAACAATTTTTTGAGAAATTAAGATCTGTATAGTTATACTTTACAAATGAAACTGACAAAATAAAAAAGCAAAATAAAATCAAATGAGAAACAGTGCAGGGGATTGCCTACTTTTTGATTTGACTTAGTATATTTAGAAAAGAATCAAATAAAAAACTGCCAAAGTAGTCTCCGACTGTTTGAAATCAAATGACAAACTGTCGAAGCAGTCGTCGACTGTTTGTTTCGACATACAAATTTTAGAAAAGTCGCAGTCCAGGCAATTCAAAAACTGTCCAACATTGACTACTTATATGATGTGCTCTTTTCCAAATTTCGTTTTTATACTCTGTACCGAAGGTACACAGAGTATATTGGGTTTGTGCAAATGTATGTAACAGCCAGAAGGAAGCATCTCCGACCCCATAAAGTATATATATTCTTGATCAGCATCAACAGCCCAGTCGATATAGCCATGTCCGTCTGTCCGTCTGTCCGTATGAACGAAGAGATCTCAGAGATGGTAAGAGATAGAGGTTTGAAGTGTATGGAACATATATTTCTTCTACTTGCAGGCAGATCAAGTTTAGTTTTGATTTTTGCCACGCCCCCCGCCTCCCCCGCAAATTAAAAACGAGAAGGCAAAGCTAACTTCGACTGTGCCGAAGTTTAAATACACTTGAAATAGTTTACTCCAACTGATTTAACCGGTAAAAAATATATAGAATATAGATATCAAATATTTTAAACTTTTTAATATTTAATAATAAAAATTTGATACCATAAAAAAAACTTTTCTTAGTAAAACACCGTTTATATGGCAGCTATATGCTATAGTCACCCGATTTTGATAAATTTTTTCAAAATTATGTGAAAGCATATAAAACTAATATATACCAAGATTGGAGACGCTACGATGGAAAACAAAAAAGTTTTTCTCACTAGTAGTTTTTTTACCGACCGTTTATATGGCAGCTATATGCTATAGTCACCCGATTTTGATAAATTTTTTCAAAATTATGTGAAAGCATATAAAACTAATATATACCAAGATTGGAGACGCTACGATGGAAAACAAAAAATGTTTTCTCACTAGAAGTAGTTTTTTGATCGACCGTTTATATGGCAGCAGAAGACTCTGTGTGCAAAATTTCAGCTCGATAGCTTTAAAACTGAGGGACTAGTTTGCGTAGAAAACAGACAGACAGACAGACGGACAGACGGACAGACGGACAGACAGACAGACAGACAGACGGACAGACGGACGGACGGACAAGCGGAAATGAACTCAGCTCGTCGTCCTGATCAAGAATATATATAGTTTATGGGGTCGGAAATGAATATTTCTATGCGTTACAAACTTCTGGGCAAAATTAATATACACTTTTCAAGTGTATAAAAACTGAATATCTTCCACAATTTTGGAGTTAGGTTGTTCGAACCCTTTAGACATATATTCTACTCATCATTTCTTATCAAGCCCCCATACATCGTTTTCCGATCAGATGAACAATAGTGGCGCTATGTGTAAAAGAAAATTTAATGCAACGACAACAACAACACCCTCAGCCACTTACGAGAAAGAGAGAGCGAGAGGGCAATAGCTTACTGGACTGCGCCGCTTTCAGTTGCCCCCTCCCTTCTTTCCAATAGATATTTGTGTAAGTAGGCAAAGACCGAGTATGGGAGGAGCGATGCAATTGAGATGGCCTGCGGTCAGAAATCACGCGTGATTCCCGCGTGACTAATATAAATATGTTTATGTTAATAGGAAATTATATACAAATTTTATAATTTTACGAGTTAAGTACTAGGGTAATTCTACCCATCATTACTTATCGAGCCCGTACATTGTTTTTCAACCAGATGAACGATAGTCGAAAGAGTTGCCACCCCCAGATTTTGAAAAAACCTCACACTTTAAAGTTATCAGTTACATACAAACAGGTACAGAGTATATTACAGTCGGGCTTGACCGACTTTCTTACTTGTTTGATTTTGACTTGCCTGAGACTGTTCAGATTTTCAAATCAGAAGTTTGAGCAGCAGTCAAGGCAATGAAAATCAGTCGAAGTTTTTAAACACTAGTTTATTCGATTTTTTGGGGTGTACTTATTTCTGCCAGAGCTGTAAAAGATTTGAATCATTTTTGATCTTAAATCTTATTGATCTATTTGAATCTTGATTGATTCCATGGAGCTTTAAATCATCAAGATTTAAATCTGATTCAATCATGAAAGATTGCATTAAGTTGATTTATAATTCATAATGAAGCAATCTGATTGTAAGTATATCGATTGAATTCATTTGATTTATATCATTAAAGATTGTAATATTTTGATTAAAATCAAATGATTTAAGCCTTAAAGATTTAAATCTTCAATGATTTAAATCTATTTCTTCAAAGATTTAAATCAAATGAATTAAATCAAAATATTAAATATTACAATCTGATTGCTCCAAAATGATTTATAAATCTCCTTAAAGCAATCTTCAATGATTGAATTAGATTTAAATCTTGATGATTTAACGCAGGGTTTGAAAATGCTGTCATTTTTAAATTTTATATGTTTCTGACAGTGCTGTGCTTTTACAAAATCGTAGTGCACATGGAAAGCATCAGCACAAAAATCAAAAATAAGCTTGAGGGCTCATGCTATGCTGTGAGGATTTCGAAAGCATACACAGAAAAAAAAAAAGATCAAATATCAATTTAATCTTGGCTGATCAATATGATATTTTATCAAATATCAATTTTTTCATATCATTTTGATGATAAATAATATTTAATTAATCGTACTAATATCAAATTGATAAGATAATAAATAAAATGAGAAAAAGGAAAGAGACAAAAAAATGCTTATTATCGAAAACTTAGGCACCGTAGAAAAAAAAATATAAATAGTCCCTTAGACGTTTGCCCGCACGGTGTGCGGTGGCTCACTGCGTTGAGACGTCATTCCATTCGTGTAAAGTGCGAGTTCCCGGGTTCGATCCCCAGACAAGGTAATGTTTGTTACCTAACAAAAATGTTTAAATTTCTTTGCTTTCCAAACGGCTATGGCGCTAATATTACATAATCATTAAAATTCTGAGGGGGGATATATATAATATAACTTATATAAATAATATATGCGCCCAGCCATTTCCCTAATATTTTTTTTTTTATTAAAAAAATGCCACTTTGATCTTAAACATATCATTTTGATATGATCGAAAATATCAGTTTGATATTTTCGAACAGGTCAATTTCATCTGCATCTTATCGGCTTTTTTTATGATATGAAAAAATGTCATATTGAGTCCCAGATCATATCATTTTTTTTTTCTGTGTAGCAATAGCACACTTGATATGCTATATATTTTTAACTGTGCTGCGCTTTGAATATTTAACAGCACAGCATATTATTGGAAATGTATATCGTTTTTCTCACTAGTAGTTTTTTTACCGACCGTTTATATGGCAGCTATATGCTATAGTCACCCGATTTTGATAAATTTTTTCAAAATTATGTGAAAGCATATAAAACTAATATATACCAAGATTGGAGACGCTACGATGGAAAACAAAAAAGTTTTTCTCACTAGAAGTAGTTTTTTGATCGACCGTTTATATGGCAGCTATATGCTATAGTCATCCGATTTTGATAAATTTTTTCCGAATTGTGTGGAAACATATAAAACTAATATATACTACGATTGGTGACGCTACGATGGAAAATAAAAAAGTTTTTCTCACTGAAACTTATTTTTCGACCGATCGTTCCTATGGCAGCTATAAGATATAGTCCTCCGACATATTAGTTGCGTGCAGTAAAAAGAAGACTCTGTGCAAAATTTCAGCTCGATAGCTTTAAAACTGAGGGACTAGTTTGCGTAGAAACAGACAGACAGACAGACGGACAGACGGACAGACAGACAGACAGACAGACGGACAGACGGACGGACGGACAAGCGGAAATGAACTCAGCTCGTCGTCCTGATCAAGAATATATATAGTTTATGGGGTCGGAAATGAATATTTCTATGCGTTACAAATTTCTGGCCAAAATTAATATACACTTTTCAAGTGTATAATAAATAAAAATATACTTGATCTTTTGCAGTTAAAATTTACCTTTAGCTTTTACTATCTCGGCAGCTTCCTTTATCTCGAGAACGTAGCTTTTAAGCTGGTTCTGGGCTGCAATTCTCTTTCGATGCATGTCTTTTTCCTTGGCGTACTGTTTGGACTCGCTGATGATGCGGTCGGAGTCCGCCTGCGAGAGACTCCCTCTGTTCTTGTTAGTTATGTTATTGGCGATCTTGGTAGTCCCTAACGGTATGGCCAGTTTTTGGATTTCTTTCTTGATTATTTTACAAGTTTTGACACTTGACTCGTGATAGCATGTCGTCGGAAAAATTTCGTAAAGAAATATTTATCACAATGTTGTGTCAGTGATGGCAACATTCGTCACGCATGTTGTAAATCACAACATTCGTGACAATTAATTCAAAATACACTGAACGAATGTTAACATTTGGAACATTCAGAGAATGTTGTCAAGAATGTGCCAGTGGAACAGGGCTATTATAAATGTTGGTTTATTAATATTAATATTTATATTGTAATGTTTATGTCCTCTGCGCTATCGTCTTCAAACAACGGTAATTTGTTGATAGCTTCGTTTTAAAAAAGAAGCGTTTAACTTCACCAGTGGGAAATATCCTCAAGGTATCATGGCTTAGTCTGTTGCGGTTGTCCGTTAATATAAGCTTTAAAGATGAAAATGCCCGTTCTATGGTAACCTTTGAGATATAAACAGACATTAAAAAAAAAATTGGTCCGCTGACCAGGTCAGACGTGTTTTTCTTGTGCTCCGCTATAAAACAGTCTAAAAGTGTTTTTTAAAAAATGAATAAATAAATCACCTACCTCCCGCGACAAGACGCTAATGGGCATACATAGGCACTTGTGCTTATGATGTCCAATAATAACTAATAGTTTAAATTTAATTTAATTAAATTAACTAAATGACAACGTGTAGAAATACAAAAAGTGCAACTGGTAAAATTACCAACAACTCCCAAGAGTCAGAGAGACCTCAATGTTCAACTGCAACAACAGCAAGACGAACGCCGACTTTCTGTCCAGCACAACATGCTTACTTTGCAATAGTTTCCCCAGAGCCCACCAGCACGCTAAAATCAACTAATAATGCAAACGTAGCTCCTTCTACCACTCCGACTTGGGTGCCCAATACGCCTCCCTCTCCTTCCACCCACTGATCACCGTTTCATCAAGTGCAACAACAGTACGGTAACTCTTGCTACCGCTCAATCAACATCAACCAGCACAACAACAAGTATGAATACTGCAGCGATTACCTGAGTCAGTTTCCAATAATGTCAACGCAGCACGCACTTCCACTAACACATACCCAAGGTACCGCCACACCAACAACCCGCTCATATGTGCAGACTGGCATCGATCGGTATGTACAAATAAACAAACGAAAATTAAGCCCACAAAACAAAAAAAGCGGCAACACCCCGAAAATCAACAAGACAAGCGATAAGCCTATGGACAAAGATCCCCTCTCTGGAAATAGGTTCCAAATTCTTGGTCAGCAACTTGACGCTGAGAGCAATAAAGTGGCACCACAAGTGACAAGACTAAAGCCACCACCAATCTACGTAAGGGACAACAATTGTGCAGCCCTGGTAACAAAACTTGTCCCGCTAATAAGCAATAATAACTTCTGGTAACATCCGTCAGCAAAGGAAATATTCGTGAAACAAAGCTCCAAGTTAATACTGAGGAAAATTATCGCGCAGTCGATAAATACTTAAGAAGAAGATAATAAAAGCTTCTACACTTACCAACTCAAAAAAGTAGCAAAGGCTACAAGTCGTTATCAAAGGCATTGAATCAAGTGTACCATCAGAGGAAGTTGGTGTTGCCTTGGTTGAACAGGGTTATAAGGTAAAATCCGTAATAAACCTTATGAACAGGGACAGAAACCTCAACCACTATTCAAAGTGGAATAAGCCCGGAAGACAAAGCTCCCAAAAAAATGAGGTGCACCCAATTTACAAGCTACAGTTTTTGTTGCATCGCAGAATTACTGTAGAGGAGCCGCACAAACGTACAAGTCCAGTGCAATGCACCAACTGCCAAGAATTTGGGCACACTAAAGCCTACTGTGCTTTGCGATCAGTTTGTGTTGCATGCGGAGAGCTTCATGAAACTGCTTCGTGCCCTGCAAACAAGGAGGGATCCGACCGCGAAAAAGTTAGCAACTGTGGAGGTAACCACACTGCAAACTACAGAGGCTGCCAAGTCTACAAAGATCTGAAGAGCAGGATAAATACACGCATAGAAACAGCCCGTTCGTATGGAAACGTAAATCTGTTTACACCCTCCAAACTCGACACCGGGTGTTTTCTTCACCAAAGCTGCTAGATCGTCATTTGCCCAACAAGCACCACCCAAGGCGTTTCCTTTGCAAGCGCCCTCAAACTCGGAACAGATAGATCCGCACCCACAACAATTATTACACACGAAGCACAAACACAGCCGACTCTACAAATTGAACAAAACCAAGCGGAACAATCATCAATCTTTAGTAAACTAGAAAACAATGTTTCTCTCGTTGCAGCAAACTCTGAAAAGATTTATTGTGTATATACGCAAACGCAATGCAAGAACAAATGAGAAATCAAGGCATTCTCATTCAAATGCTCACTGCGCAACAATTAAAACAGAGTTCCTCTCAAAAATTTCTCTCTGGAATGCAAATGGCATTTCTCGCCACAAACTGGAGCTTTTAAAGTTCCTACAAGACAATGAAATCGTCATAATGCTGCTTGCAGAAACTCATCTTACGGAAAGATACAATTTTCAATTATCGGGGTATGCCTTTTTTACGGCACAATCACCCAGATGGTAAAGCTCATGGCGGAACTGGCATCCTAGTCAGAAACCGCATTAAACATTACCAACTTCCTGGATTTGCAGAAAACTACATGCAAGCTACATCGATATGCGTGGAATCAAAGCGAGGAAATATTACTGTGTCGGCAGTTTATTGTCCCCACGTTTCGCAATATCGGAAAATCAATTTATAGACTTCTTCAATACACTGGGTCAACGCTTCTAGCTGCAGGTGACTATAATTCCAAACATCCCCACTGGGGCTCTAGACTAACCCCAAAGGAAAGCAACTATACAAAGCACTCACGCGAGCATCAAACAAACTCGACTATGTATCACCGGGTAGGCCTACATATTGGCCAGCAGATCCAAAAAATTCCCGACCTTGCAGGAGCTTCGCCATAACAAGAAAAATTCCACGTAACTTGGTTACTGCAGAAGCATTAGCAGATTTGTCGTCAGACCATTCCCCAATTATTTTTACCCTTCTGGAGAGCCCTCTGATCATCGAATATCCTCGGCGCCTGACATCCCACAAGACGAACTGGCTTAAATACAAAAAAAATATTAGCAGTCACATCGAACTGAGCCCAACCATCAACAGCGAAGAAGACATCGAAAATTCCGTTCAAACACTTAACTCCATCTGTACAGCTGCAGCTTATCACTCGAACCCTCAAACAGCAAAAACAACAACATCGAAGGAAGGTAGTAGATTAACCAACAGCTACATAGAGCGGCTCGTCACTGAGAAACGCCGTGCAAAGAAGAGAATGGCAGAGCAATAGGTCACCTGCTGCAAAGAATCGGCTGAGAGAAGCAGAACGCAAACTTAGCAGAGCCCTCGAAACTGAAGAACAAAAAAGCCCAAAGGCGTTACATAGAGAGAAGTTGTCGCCTACAAGCACAAAATTTCCTTTATGGAGAGCACAAGAGAGCATAAAGCCACCTGCAAAGATAGACACGCCTTTGAGGATGAGAGAGGAAGATGGGCCCGTAGTGACGAAGAAAAAGGCAAATGTATTTGCACTTCACCTTAAAAATGTTTTCATGCCTAATCCACCAACAAATGGATTTGCACTCCCATCAATTTCAACTACCGCACAAGCTGACCCAATCAAAGTTCACTCGTCTGAAATAAGAAACCTAATAAGAGAACTTAATCCGAGAAAAGCACCAGGACATGATCTCATTACGCCAAAAATGATTATGGAACTTCCAATTCCAGCCATTAACTATATCTCCAGACTTTTCAATGCTGTTCTGCGATGTGGATACTTTTCCAAATAACTGGAAAAAGTCCACAATCATAATGATTCACAAACTAGGAAAGGATAAAACACAAGCGTCGTCGTATAGACCCATTAGTCTGCTACCTTGTTTATCAAAATTATTCGAGAAGATCTTACTCCAAAATTGATTCTCATGCACAAAATATCATTCCATCTCACCAATTTGGGTTCCGGGCAAAACACGGGACCATTGAACAAGTCAACCGCCTAACTTCGGATATTCGGACGGCGTTTGAGCACCACGAATACTGCTCCGCAATTTTCCTAGATGTTGCCCAAGCATTTGACCGTGTCTGGCTGGAAGGTCTTATCTTCAAAATTAAGACACTGCTTCCGCCGAACACACATAAACTCCTCGAATGCTACGTCAGTAACAGAGTATTTTCTATACGTCATAACGAGTACACTACGCAAGAGTTCACCATTGGAGCCGGAGTGCCACAGGGTAGCGTTCTTGGCCCTTTTCTTTATGTACTATACACTGCTGACATCCCAACAGACCCCCGACTTACAATATCCACATTTGCGGATGATACGGCAATTCTAAGCAGATCACGATGTCCAATTAACGCAACAAGACTTTTGGCAAGCCACCTAGCTGAAGTAGAAGAGTGGCTGGCAATTGTTGCATAAGGATTAACGAGCAAAAGTGTAAACATGTTACGTTCACATTCAACAGAAGCACCTGTCCCCCACTATACCTAAACGGGACTTGATCCCACAATCAAGTGATGTTGTATACTCGGTATTCACCTCGACAGAAGGCTAACTTGGCGCAAACACATAGATTCAGAAAAAACTTCAAATAAAGCTGAAGGCCAATAGCCTCCACTGGCTTATTAACTCCCGTTCCCATTAAAACTGGAATATAAAACTCATGCAACAAACTAAAACAAAACATCTTGGACGGACGTTCCTCTCCGCGGGGGAAAAACCTGTGTGAGCAGCGTGAAATCACTCCAAAGAGCACAATCACGAATTCTTAGAATCCTCACTGGAGCGCCATTGTACATTCGCACGAGTGTATACACAACGATCTCAACATCCCACTTGGTCGATACTGAAATAGCCCAAATAAAACGCAAATATATCGAGAAGCTCCACCAACCCCACTCAACTAGCTTACCCATATCTCTCCAAAGGCAAACCCGACACCCAAGACAGAAAAAACCTCCAAACCAAGAAATTATACTAAAGGGCCGCTGAACACAAAACTACATCCAATTGGGGATAGTTTTCTTATAAATAGTTTTTTTTAGATTAAGATTTGCAAATTATTGTTAGTCTCATTAAGAGAAGATTCAATAAATACCAAAAAGCTTACAAAAAAAAAAAATTATAAATGCTATTATTGGTTACCTGAGTTGGCGGAATACCAAAGCAAACGTTGCTTAATGTGTAGAGCTCTGGTTCGGAATGCTTTCTCTCTTTCCAAAATTGTAACTCATCGCTGTCGCTTCGCATAAACGGAAGATACAGATTTCCAATTTTTGAATATACATCCGTATGAACAATCTCTCTAGAGGATGCTTGAAGTTTATTGGTCAGAAAAGAATTCAGCATTTCTTCATCTTCGTCTGGGAAGGTGTTTGTTTTTGCGGAGGAAGCGCCATTAGCGCCGAGTTCCAAATCAGCAGAGACAGAGCATAGTTTTTCCCAAAGATGTTTTAAAAAATCAATGGCACTCCGTCTTTTTTCTAGACTTAGCGTGTGGTGAAACCGTGGATCCAAAAAAAGGCACGCATTTAAACCTTCGTTTTCAAGCATCTTTGAAGTTCGTGTTTCCATGCTTTCCAAAAGTTTGATCCCTATTTTATGCATTAGGTCTTTTGATTCATTTTCGATAACTATTTTTTCGGTGCGAATTTTTAATTTCAACCATTGCGCATAAAAATTTCCATAATGTAAATTCTCTGCTTGAAATTTTACTATTGCTTGAGGTAAAGGAGCAAACACGGTGCAATAGGACTCCATAAATTCCCAGAGATAATCGTTGTTTTCGAAATTTTCGTCGAAGTTTCTGCGGTGAATGGACTCCACAGCAATCAAGACATCTTTTGCAGCCAGTAACGATTGAATCATTAAATATGTTGATCCCCATCTCATCGCGCAATCAAGTTTCGGCAGCCTTATGTTTCGCAATTCAAATGTGTACTTAAACCCATTTGAAGGTTTTCGAATGAATTTTGTAAAATTTCTGCAACATATCAATAATTCCTTTATTGCAGCGTCCTTAATGACATCTAGCGCGCATAATTGAGCCGTGTGGGCTGCACATCTACAAATCTCAATGTGTCCAACATGAAGATTTGATGGTTTTTCCAGATTATTTACGCTATCCAGGTATATTTTGTTTGAATCTTCATCTGCATCATCCGAATCTTCGCTAATATTGTAGTTTGATAAAATAGAAGTTGCCTTTATCATATTGGCTCCGTTGTCGGAAGTAATGGAAACAATTTGGTTAAGCTCAATATCATATTTCCTCAATATTTTTACAATTTCATCCGCCAGGTTTTTAGAGGCGCTTGCACCGATGCCTTTTAATTCAACCATGCCCAAAATTAAAGATTTAATATTATCTTCTAATATAAACTGCGCACTTATACCAAAAATATTACGCGACAGCCTCGATGCGCTATCAATTTTTAATGACATGAGCTTTTTGCACATTTCCATTTTCAAATTGCTTCTTATATTTTCGGCAACTTTCCTTTAAGTAGATTGACAATTTGAAGCATTTAAAGTTATTCGCTGACCATGTCTTTGCCCCAAACCAATACAAATAGGATCAATAATGTTTCTTAAATTGGGTGAATTCAGGACATTGAATGGCACAGAGTCTTCAGTTACTAGTCCGATATAAGACCTAAAAATTAAATATGTTAATATCAATCAAGATACTTTAATGGTCAAATTAACCAAATCACAATTTATGATTAAATGTACAGATTTGGCTATATTTCTAATATTACAAAATGCTAACGTGGGGGATAAGCGAAGATAAAATTTTTACTTGTAGAAACTTTTATATTTATTTCAACTTTGTTGCTTTGTTTTCTGTCCCAAAATGGAAGACTTATTATCGGAATTAGCCAAACTTTCTTGCCTTTCAACTGCATTAAATTCTAGTTTGTGAACGTTTACCAAATGGTTTTTCAAATTAAACGATCGATTGTTTTTAAGTTCCACTTCACAGATTTTGCAGATCGCTTTTCCCATATCTTCTTTATTTTCAAAATGCTCCCAAACGTTGATATTTTTTCGAGGAGCCATCATCAAATTATATCGCCGATTTAAAATCAATTGATTTAACTTGCTTTAAATTGACACCGACCGATTTTGACAATATTTGAAATGCTTTGCTGTGCATTTGAAATAATTTAGTGAGTCCCAACAACATACGTTTATGTGTTTGGCGATTGGCGAATAGACTTTCCAAGCTAATAAAAAGGTTTATGTTGCTTAAAATTCCACTATCGTTCATCTGATTGGGAAATGATGTTTGGCGGATCGATAAGTAATGATGATTAATATATATGTATAGAAGGTTCGAACAAGCTTTCTTTAAAATTGTGGAAAATATGAGGTTTTTCCATATTGCAGGGGCGAGAGGGGACAAAACTTTTAACACACTTGATCTCCGTGCAGACAATACACGTCGACACTAAAAAAAAGGGCAGCTCTAGCTTTTCTAGTCTCTGAGATCTAGGTGTACAGAGAGACAGACAGACGGACGAACGGACATACATTCAAGGCTAGGTCAAAACGGCTTTTGATTCTGATAAAGAATATATATACTTTATAGGGTAGCAAATGTTTCCTTATGTCTGTAACATACTTTAGCGCAACTTCATGTTATCCTTCTAACACATTTTATGCGTACAGGGAATAAAAATAAGTTAGTCTCCTTACAGACCCTAAGGGCCAAGCAGAGTTTCTCTTGGTCTGTGTATCTTTCCGTATCAACGTACAGATCTCAGAGATGGTAAAAGCTAAAGGTAAATTTTAACTGCAAAAGATCGAGTATATTTTTAATTATTTTTTTCTTAATTTTTTAAAAATTTTGTTTTATTAGCAACGATATACATTTCCAATTTTAATTCAATATAAAAAAAATAGAAAGCTAACATCGGCTACGCCGATGTTTTAAATACCCTTGCAGTTTTTGAAAGGCGCTGCCATTGATAACAAAAAAGTTTTTCTCATTAGAACTAGATTTTAGACCGATCATTCCTATGGCAGCTATATGCTATAGTCATCCGATTTGGATAAATTTTTCACGAATTGGGTAAAAGCGTATAAAACTAGTATATACCACGATTGGTGAAGCTACGGTGGAAAACAAAAAAGTTTTTCTTACTAGAACTAGTTTTTGACCGATCGTTCCTATGGCAGCTATATGATATAGTCATCCGATCCGGCCGATTCCGACAAATGTGCAGCGTATTTGTATTTAAAGACTTTTTGCAAAGTTTGGTCAAGATAGCTTTAAAACTGAGGGAGGAGATAGCATAGAAACAGACGGACAGACGGACGGACGGACGGAGGACAGACGGACAGACGGAAATGAACTCAGCTCGTCATGCTGATCAAGAATATATATACTTTATGTGGTCGGAAATGCTTCCTTCTATGCGTTACAAACATCGTGACAATTTTAATATACCCTCTGCAAGGGTATAAAAATCATATTATTATATACATTTCCAATAATATGCTGTGCTGTTAAATATTCAAAGCGCAGCACAGTAAAAAATATATAGCATATCAAGTGTGCTATTGCTATGCTTTCGAAATCCTTACAGCATAGCATGAGCACAGCTTCATAAAAAAAGTGTATATTGATTTTGCCCAGTGTACGATCTTGACATAAAATATTTCTTAAACGACGATGGTCCCGTGCGGCTGTTGTTTCTACGCGAACTAGTCCTCAGTAAAGCTATCGTGAATTGCACAGAGCTTCTTTTTACTAGATAATCGGCGGGTGTTTCATGGGGTAACATTATTGTCACGTGGTAGTCGAAAGGTGAAGGATGTCACGAGGTAAATTTGTTGTTGTGAAATCAATCGGTACTAAGCATTAGTGCCTATGCTTTTTCCATCGTACTAATCTGTATATTTAAAATATCAATCGATATTATTGCATGACCGGTCGAAAGTGTTTCTAGAAAATTTTTTTTGTCAAATTTTTATTATCAATGATTTAAAATTAAAAGTATAATAAAATTTTCCGGTTAATCAGTTGGAGTAAAATTTCAAGTGTATTAAAACTTCGGCACCGTCGAATCTGTTATAACTTTTTGGATAACAATTTTTTGAAATAACAATTATTTTCTAATTTTTAAATAAAAATTTAAAAATAATCGTTATTCTATGATTTTTTAAAAAAATTTTGTTTTAACAGTTAAATGGTAATTTTTAAATAAAAATTTTTGAATAACAGTTAAAGCTAATTTTTATTATAAAAATTAAAATTAATTTTTATTTTGTAATTTTTATAATAAAAATTACTTTTTAATTGTTATGAAAAAATTTTTATTATAAAAATTTTTATAAAATTACTAATCTAGTAGGTTTAGGTAAATCTTGTTTCCTTCTATCAAAGACAATCTATGATTTACAAACGCCTACTAGATAAGTAATTTTTATAAAAAAATTTTATAATAAAAATTTTTTCATAACAATTAAAAAGTAATTTTTATTATAAAAATTACAAAATAAAAATTAATTTAAATTTTTATAATAAAAATTAGTTTTAACTGTTATTCAAAAATTTTTATATAAAAATTACCATTTAACAGTTAAAACAAAATTTTTATTTAAAAATTATAATATAACAATTTCAAAATTTTTTTGTGATAAAAATTGCAAATAAAAATTTATCCCGTTTAATGACTCGCCATTAAAAATTATGTAGATTCGTGTATTCCATTTTATCAGGGGATCCATATTTCGTGGTAATTTTTTTCACTTCCATAACTGTTATTTTCGGTCCCTGCATGAAATAGCATTTTTTCGGTGCTATTGCTATTTTGCTAGCAGTTTTTTAAACCCTGATTTAAAGCTGAAGTAAATGAAAACTTTATTTTTTAAATTAGGTTGAGATTGAATCGTGAATGAATCGCAAAATGATTGATACATTTACAGCCCTGATTTCTGCCTATCAACTATCACCACTAGCACAGCAAAAATCAGCTATGAATCTTTTGCTGGGAATAAATTAAAACGATAGCGTATGTTGAAGTCGGCCCTGCTCGCCTTCGATATACCCGTTACTCGAGTAAGGTTTATTTAAGAATATTTTATTAGATCAGAACATGCAACTCTACTATAGCTCATCTGATCGGGAAATGATGTATGGCGGATCGATAGGTAATGATGATTATAATATATGTGTAAAGAGTTCGAATAATCTATTTTCAAAATTGTGGGAGATGTCAGGTATTTTTATACACTTGAAAAGTGTATATTAATTTTGCCCAGAAGTTTGTAACGCATAGAAATATTCATTTCCGACCACATAAACTATATATATTCTTGATCAGGACGACGAGCTGAGTTGAATTCCGCCTGTCCGTTCGTCCGTCTGTCTGTCCGTCTGTCTGTCTGTCTGTCTGTTTCTACGCGAACTAGTCTCTCAGTTTTAAACCTATCGAGCTGAAATTTTGCACATAGTCTTCTTTTTACTGCACGCAACTAATATGTCGGAACCGGCCCGATCGGATGACTATATCATATAGCTGCCATAGGAACGATCGGTCTAAGAACTAGTTCTAGTAAGAAAAACTTTTTTGTTTTCCATCGTAGCGTCACTAATCTTGGTATATGTTAGTTTTATATGTTTCCACATCATTTTGGAAAAATGTATCTAAATCGGATGACTATAGCATATAGCTGCCATAGAAACGGTCGGTTAAAAAACTAGTTCTAGTGAAAAAAACTTTTTTGTTTTTCATCGTAGCGTCCCTAATCTTGGTATTTGTTAGTTTTATATGCTTTCATATAATACAGGAAAAATTTATCAAAATCGGATGACTATAGCATATAGCTCCCATAGAAACGGTCGGTCAAAAAACAACTTCTAGTGAGAAAAACTTTTTTGTTTTCTATCGTAGCGTCCCCAATCTTGGTATATATTAGTTTTATATGCTTTTAGATAATTTTGAAAAAATTGATCAAAATCGGATGAATATAGCAAATAGCTGCCATAGGACCGATCGGTCGGAAAATGTGTTTTACTAAGAAAAGTTTTTTTTATGGTATCAAATTTTTATTATCAATGATTTAAAAATTTTAAATATCTGATATCTATATCCTATATAAATTTTACTGTTTAAATCAGTTGGAGTAAAGTTTTTCAAGTGTATTAAAACTTCGGCACAGTCGAAGTTAGCTTTGCCTTCTCGTTTTAAATTGCGGGGCCGGCAACTCTACTATCGTTCATCTGATCGGATATCAGATGGTCTAAAACGAGCAAATTGTCTGATATGGATTTTCCCTTTCTGAAACCTGTTTTCGCGCTATCGATTGAATTGTTATAGGAGACAAACCACCATAGCCGGTTGGCGATAATTATACACGTTACTCGTAGAGTAAAAGTAAGTTCGCAAATGTATGTAACAGGCAGAAGGAAGTTTTTCCGACCTCATAAAGTATATATATTCATGATCAGCATCAATAGCCGAGTCGATATAGGGACATGCCTGGATGAACATCTATATCTCAGAGACAATAAGAGCTAGACCTTTAATTTTTTCAGTGTAGACTTGTATTGGAGTTGTCTTCTTGCAAGGTGAAACGGAAAAATTAATGCCATTAATCCTTCGTCTTCGGAGGAGTCGCCTTGCTAACCAGTTTGGATTTCCTCCCATCCGTAAAAGGATGTCCTCCGATTGTTTGTTTATGCCATCTCCTATCATAGGGACGTTTAGCTCTTTCTTTAGCTTTCTCGTGCATATGTACCAGGGTGCTCCAGATAGTCTTCGCAGTACCATGGCTTGAAGGAATCGAATCTTATTTAAGTGTGACAATGAGGCAATTCCAAACACCTTGAAACCGTATCTCTAACCCGGTGCTATGATCGCCTTGTACACATGTACTTTGTTTTTAAGGGTCATTTTGCTGCGGCTATTAAGTATCCATCCCCTATTATTGGCTCTCGCGTAAAGGGACTTTGTGAGATTTTTATTGTGTGTCCCATATGTTAAAATTCTTTCAAGATACACCCCCAGTTCCGTGTGTCCTTGATGGTGGTCCAGTAGACGGTCATCCATTAATACACCAGGACAATCATCTGTCCTTAACGTAACGAGAGTGTAAGCGTCGGCCCTGTTATATAGGATATAGATATCATATTTTTAAATCATTAATAATAAAAATTTGATACCATAAAAAAAAACTTTGCTTAGTAAAACACATTTTTCACCGATCGGTCCTATGGTTGCTATATGCTATAGTCATCCGATTTAGATACACTTTTCCATAATTATGTGGAAGCATATAAAACTAACATATACCAAGATAAGTGACGCTACAATAGAAAACAAAAAGTTGTTCTATCTAGAACTAGTTCTTAGGCCGATCGTTCCTATGGCAGCTATATGATATAGTTATCCGATCTGGCCGGATCCGACATATTAATTGCGTGCAGTAAAAGAAGACTATGTACAAAATTTCAGCTCGATAGCTTTAAAACTGAGGGACTAGTTCGCGTAGAAACAGACAGACAGACGGACAGACAAACTTCTGGGCAAAATTAATATACACTTTTTAAGTGTATAAATATCGCAACATGCCCAAATTGTGGGAGATATGAGGATTTTTCCAAATTGAGGGGGCGGTAACTCTACTATAGCTTATCTGATCGGAAAATGATGTATGGAGGATCGATAAGTAATGATGATTATAATATATGTCCTCATATCTCCCACAATTTTGAAGAGAGATTGTTTGAACCTTCTAGACATATATTTTAAACATCATTACTTCCCTGTAGTATTTTGAGTCGCCGCCCGCCTGGAGAATGGCAGCCGGGTTCTGACTGCACCCGGCGCCCACCTTAACAGCTCCCATACCAGATTTCATATGGGATGTCCTCAAATCCGTAAGGTACTACTGCCAGGCGGTCGCCGGAATTATCTAACCGTATGGCAGGCGGTTTGGGCTAGCAATATGGCAGGCGGAATAGACTGTTCATCGGGCAGCCGGTTGTATCAAACAAAGACCAAACCAAAAGAAAAAACAAAATGCTGTGTTTTTATTATTCATATTTTTTTTTTTCTATATTGTTAAACCTGCCCCCACTGTGATTTGAACTAGGGAATATTCGTGCTACAGTCAATTGCTTTAGCTCAACGCCACTGCTGCTATGATCATAGATTGATCCAAATGTGCTATTTAATTTTGAAATAAAAATTTAACAAAGTTCCTAGTGGGAACTTACAACTTAGATACTTCTAAAAAAATACAAATTGTAGCTATTGTTCATTAACCTTTAAACTGTAAACTGAAAGAATATCCAAAATTTATAAAACTAAAGCAACGGTCAGACGTGACGACGCGTCGGCTGAATGGAGTCTACTGAGTTGGTCTTGACGTCATAACCATTTACCAATGTTTCTTCACAAGAGTTGACTTTTTAAAAATTCGCAGAAATACACAAATACCCAAGCTCATGGCTATCTAGAAACTGCCTGTCGAATGGCTGACATTTTTTGTACAAGTTCTGGTATTACTGTGCCGATCAGCAAGGCCGATGGCTACCATTATCGGACAACCGGATGGTTGACGGATACGTCCAGGCCGATGGCTGTCTCCAAACTGCCTGGCGGATGGCTAGCATTTCGTGTACAAATTCTGGTATTGCTGTGCCGATCAGCCTGGCCGATGGCGACCATTATCGGACAACCGGATGGTTGACGAAAAAGTCCTGGCCGATGGCTGTCTCCAAACCGCCTGGCGGATGGCTGACAAATTATGTGCGAACGTCTGGTGTTGATATGCCTAACAGGTAGGCCGATGGTTACCCTAAGCTGACTGCCGGATGATTAACTATATATGTAGGAACGAAAAGTAGTACTGTTCGGATCGGGTCACCTGAAACCAATTTAAACATGTTGTGATCTAATAAAATATTCTGAAATAAACCTTACCTCTGAGTAACGGGTATATCGAAGTCGAGCAGGGCCGACTACAACTTACGCTCTCGTTTGGATTGGTTTTGATCCGTTTCGAACTTAACTTAAATGTCGAGTGAGTGTGTCTGGGAAATTATGTATGGCAGATCGATAAGTAATGATCATTAAAATAATTGTCTAGAAGGTTTAATTTATCTATTTTCAAAGTTGTGGGAGATATGAGATATATTCAAAATGCGGGGGTGGCAACTCTACTATTGTTCATCTGATCAGGAAATAATGTACGGCGGATCGATAAGTAATGAGTATTAAAATATATGTCTAAAAGGTTTAAATAATGTATCTTCAAAATTGTGGGAGATATGAGTTTTTTTTTTTAATGCGGGGGTGGCAAATCTACTATTGCTCATCTGATCAGGAAATGATGTACGTCGGATCGATAAGGAATGATGATTGAAATATATGTCTATAGGATTCCAACAACCTATCTTCAAAATTGTGGGAGATATGAGGTGTTTTTTCATTTGCGCTGGCGGGAGGGGGTGTGGCAAAAATTTGAAACAAACTTGATATGCGTGCAGACGATACAAGTCTACAATGAAAAAAAGGTGTGAGTGTGGTTAACTCTCACGAGGCTTTGATGTGAAACATGTTTATTGAAATAGTTTATATATACCGTGGGAATGCCACGGCTGGCTTGGAAAACAGAGTTGGAAGCAGTGTCTAGGATCCCTGACCCCAGATACCAAACGCCCGATCCCTGAGCCCCCATCCGAAATCCCAGATCCCTGATCTCTGGTCCCAGATCCCTAATCCCAGATCCCACATCTGAAAACACTGATCCCAGACCCCCGATCCCAGATCCGTGAGCCCAGATCCCAGATCCCCCATCCCTGATCCCCCATCCCAAAACCCTGATCCGAGATCCCAGTCCCCTGATCCCCCATCCCAGATCCCTGATCCGAGATCCCAGATCCCAAATCACTGATCCCAGATCCCTGATCCCAGATCCCTGATCCGAGACCCCTGATCCCCATCCCAGATCCCTAATCCTTGATACCTGATCCCTGATCCGTGAGCCCAGATCCCCCATCCCTTATCCCAGATCCCCCATCCCAAATCGCTGATCCCTGATCCGAGATCCCTGATCTGAGATCCCAGATCACTGATCCCCCATCCCAAATCCCAGTTGCCCCATCCCTGGTCCCAGATCCTTGATCCCTGGTCCCTGATCCCACATCTCTGATCCCTAATCCCAGAACCTCGATCCCAGATCCGTGAGCCCAGATCCCTGATCCCAGATCCGTGAGCCCAGATCCCCCATCCCTGATCTCAAACCCCTGATCCCCCATCCCTGATCTCAAACCCCTGATCCCCCATCCCAAATCCCAGATCCCTAATCCTTGATCCCAGATCCACCCAGATCCCTGATCCCTGGTCCCAGATCCCTGATCCCAGATATCTGATCCCAAATCCCTGATTCCACATCTCTGATCCCACAACTCTGATTCCTATTCCCAGACCCCCGATCCCAGATCCGTGAGCCCAGATCCCTGATCCCAGATCCGTGAGCCCAGATCCCCCATCCCTGATCCCAGATCACAGACCCCTGATCCCGAATCCCTAATCCCAAATCCCTCATCCCTATTCCTTGATTCCAAGTCCCCCATCCCAAATCCCAGTTGCCCCATCTCTGGTCCCAGATCCCTGATCCCTGGGCCGAGATCCCAGATCCCCCATCCCTTATGCCAGATCCCCCATCCCAAATAGCTGATCCCTGATCCGAGATCCCAGACCCCTGATCCGAGATCCCTGATCTGAGATCCCTGATCCGAGATCCCCCATCCCAAATCCCAGTTGCCCCATCCCTGGTCCCAGATCCTTGATCCTTGATCCCTGGTCCCTGATCCCAAGTCCCTGATCCCACATCTCTGATCCCTCTCTGATCCCTAATCACAAAACCCCGATCCCAGATCCCTGATCCCAGATCCGTGAGCCCAGAACCCACATCCCTGATCCCAGACTCCTGATCCCCCATCCCAAATCCCCAATCCCAGATCCCTCATCCCAGATCCCTAATCACAGATCACTGATCCCAAGTCCCTGATCCGAGATCCCAGATCGCTGATCCCAGATCCCTGATCCCAGATTCCTCTTCTGTGCTAAACTACTACTACTACTAAATTTAATTGAAATGGCTCGGTTGGCCAGGCGATTGCTTGCGCTCCAACATTGCTTTTCCACATTGGTCATGTGGCCATGGTCAAGTGGCCATTGACAAATGGCCATGGTCAAGTAGCCATGGGCAAGTAGCCACGGTTGGCCAGGCAATTGCTTGGTGTCTACCAGTGAACAATATGCAATATGCATTATGCGTTATGCGTTATGCGTTACGCGTTATGCGTTATTTCCAAATTGAATTTTACCCCTACTATAAAATGATTTTATTAAAATCATTGTACCGAAATTAAAGATGTTTCACATCAAAAATGGTAGCTGTAGCTCTTATAGTCTCTGAGATCTAGGTGTTCATACAGACGGACGGACGGACGGACAGACGGACATGTCTATATCGACTCGGCTATTGATGCTGATCAAAATTATATATACTTTATGGGGTCGGAAATGCTTCCTTTTGCCTGTTACATACATTTGCACGAACTTAGTATACTCTTTTTACTCTACAAGTAAAGGGTATAAAAACATTTAGTTACCCACTGGCCTCCTCACTGAGGTACATTTTCATAAAAGTTATCGACATTTCTGAAAATGTAACGAGAGCGAAAGTTAAGTTAAAGTTTGGGAGAAAACTCGCAGGAGTTTTTCAAGGAAAGCCCACTATAATGAAGCCCTATCCATTTGCAGTAGATGCGCCTGAGGAGCGTCGCGCCTTCAATTATAATTTGTTTAAAGTCCGATGTGAAGTTGAAAACGCGATTGGACAGTTGAAAGCTCGGTTCCGTCGCAAAAGCAAGGGCCTAAACAACGCTTCATAAAATAATATTAATATTATTATTTGTTGCTGCATTTTGCACAACATGTTTAATGGCCATAATTGCGCATTTAAAGCAGGGATCGCCAAAAAGAGAGGAGAGATAAAGTGTGAAAGTGCTTTCACGTGTTGCTTGGTTGCAAACCGACGTAAACAAGATATCAAAGAAGCGTAGGTTGACTTAAATATCTTGCCAATCATTCAAGCATAACTTTGGCAAGCAATCGGCTCATATGTATGTGAATTGCCGCATGCATTCGGCCCCCATGGGCTATGGCTGTGTTAGGGCCAATGAGGTTGGAAACACAAATCGATCTGCTGAAACAATTCAAAGTGCTGTTGCCAATCATTTCAATGAACGATAATAATAACTAGTTGTAACATACTTATATTGGCAAATAAATTTAGAAATTAAATTTAATGTTTTTTTTTTATTCTGATAAGGAACTTTAATTATTGTAATGATGAGACATCATCTTATTTTTCCCTCAACATATCAAGAACCTTGCCATGGAATGACTTCATCTCTTCAATCACTTTGGCCATTTCTTCTGCCACTTTTTCGATGACCGTCACTTTGCAGTCTTCATTTCTGCTAGAATTTAATCGCCTGAGTTTCACTGCCATCTCCTTATATGTATATATGCGAATTTTTGAGATGACCACGCAATCCATCGTGGTTTTCCGACCAGAGGTCCAATAGATGGTTTGTGGCCTCTTCAGTCCACAAGAACCGTTTATGAGATTCTTTACTGTTATTATATTATATTATTATTTCACAAAATTATAAATTAAATTTTTGTTCTTTCTTTCTGTCATTTCACTCGCCTTAAAAATCAGAAGTTTTTTTTTATTTAGTGGTGGTCACTTGGTAAATAATTTGTGATTAAAACAAAAAAAATTTATCTTTCTGGCAACTCTGTTTTGGCGACGAGCAGCTTAATACCGGAGTTATACAGGGCGCATCATTGTCGCATCATTGAAAAAGCTGTCGCCATGCCAAACGTAAACAAACCGAATTAGTAAAAAGAAGAGAACAAATGTAATTTATTGAAATAGAGACAATTATGAGCGATAATACGTTAAATGTGGCACGCGGTGTATTTGGCAATAGCATCGCGTTCACCAAAATGGAAATGGGGCTTGCTTTTGCGGATCATTTATTTGTTTAATTTCGCGGTCAAATTATGTTGTAGTTGTTTATCGAAATTCGATGGCAAAATCAGCTGTTCACAATCGATGCCGTGAAACAATACTCGATACTCAGCAATATACGGTCACTCTTCCCGCATCATTAAACATGCGGCTCTTCTTCTATCCGCAGGTTTCTTTTAGGAAACAATTCCGCACCTTTCATTTAACGGAAAAATTTAATGATGCGGCCGGTCTAAACAGCGTATTAGTCAGCTAATTGCGTGACACATGGATTTGATTAAATTGGCTGAAAATATTTTACAGCTTTTAGTGTGTCTGTTTAAAAAGCTAGAAGCAAACTAAAAAGTGTAAAAATGCAAAACGTTAGTCCAGGTATGTAAAATTATAGTTTAATAGCACGTTTGTCATTGTTATGTGCTTTTGTCCAATTGTGCTGTGTAATGTAGTGTTGTTAATTTAGCTCGACTCAATAAGTGTAGTTGTGTTTCCTGGAATATTATTATTTTTGCATGGTAAAACCTGGGAAAAAATTGTTAACGGTTTGAAGTTGAGGAAGGTAGGCAGATTAATGTGTTATACGCTGTTTACACCAGCCGCATTATTGACTTTTTCCGTTTAACGGAAGGGGCGGAATTATTACCCTAAAGAAACCTGTGGATAGAAGAAGAGTCGCATGTTAATTGATGCGGCAATAATGCGGAAAGAGTGACCGTATATTGACGAGTATCGAGGATTGATTCACGGCATCGATAGCGAAGAGCTGATTTTGATATCGTATTTCGATAACTAACTACAATATAATTGGACAGCGTAATTTAAAAAAATAAATGAATCGCAAAAGCGTGCTCCATTTGCATTTGGGTGAACGCAGAGCCGTTACCAAATGCACCGTGAGCAAAATTAAACATATTATCGCTCATAATTGTCGCTATCTCAATCAATTACATTTGTTCTCTTCTTCTTACTAATTCGGTTTGTTAACGTTTCGCAGGGCGAACAGCTGTTTCAATGATGCGGCCTTCTGTCTAAACGCTTGCATAATTTTTTCGCATCTTCGACAATGATGCGACCTGTGTAACTCCGCTTTTACTGACACTTTTTGCAAAGACAGGCACTATTTTAAAAAACCCGCGTTCATTGCAGTTGAATTCGTGTCAAGCAACCTTGGTTGACATATGGAGCAGCAGCAAGGGTTTAGAAGAAGCAATTCAAAAGCACATATTTGAAAACAAGTAAGAAAGTCGGTCAAGCCCGGCTGTAATATACACTGTACCTGTTTGTATATAACTAATAACGTTAAAGTGTGGGGTCACACAAACTGTGCAAGTAATGCCCATCACGATTACGGGCAGTGCTGCCCAGCGTAATTATTTGATTTGCTTATAACTCGAATATCGTTCATCTGATCTGGAAACTGTGTATTGTGGATCGATAAGTAATGACGATTAAAATATATGCCTAAATGGTTCAAGCAACCTAACTCCAAACTTGCGGGATATTTGAGGTGTTTTTCAAATTGTGGGGGTGGCAACTCTGCTATCGTTAATCCGATTCGAAAACAATGTATGGGGGTTTGATAAGAAATGATGATTAGAATTTATGTCTAGATGGTTCGAATAACCTAACTCCAAAATTGTGGAAGATATGAGGTTTTTTTCAATTTGCGGGGAAGGCAGGGGGCGTGGCAAAAATCAAAACTAAACTTGATCTGCCTGCAAGTATAAGAAATATACGTTCCATACACCTCAAACCTCTATCTCTTACCATCTCTGAGATCTCTTCGTTCATACGGACTGACGGACAGACAGACGGACATGGCTATATCGACTCAGCTGTTGATGCTGATCAAGAATATATATACTTTATGGGGTCGGAGATGCCTCCTTCTGGCTGTTACATACATTTGCACAAGCCCAATATACTCTGTGTACCTTCGGTACAGAGTATAAAAACCCAATAAAAAAATTTGATAAACACCATACTATGTTGATATTGCAAAAACAAAAACAGACTTTGATAATTACATAAAAAATATGCGTCGAAGCAACAGAACTGTGGAGAGATTCAAAACACACCACTCAGAATGGGTTGCTTCAAGCACGGTGATTCAAATAAATGGTTACGTTGAGACCGTAAATAAGGGTCGTCGTAGGAGCTTTTATATCAGCACAAGCCGATTTTGAGTTCATTTGCTTCGAAAACAACAAAGTTGTTGCAAATCGGTCAGATCCATTATATAGCAGCTATATAAAATAATGGTCTAAGCCGAGTGAATCTTGGTAAGTCGTCTTGGGGGCCCAAAATATGCATCTAACCAAATTTGAGGCATATATCTTCAAAATGCCCTGACGTGACGTTACTTAAAATGGAAGTGGGTTTTGACTCGAATTACAAAATTCCAAAACTGCGAATTGTGAAACTCTTTTTGTATGAAACTTTTTTCAGTAGTTTTTAGAATAAAATTATTTTATTTTCCAACAAAAATTATTTGCAACAAAAAAATCAATTTTTATTGTAGCTAAAATTTTGCGGAATGAGTGGAATCGTTGAGTGGAATTACTGTACTACTAGTAATAAGTAATGAGCAATATTAATTAGATTAAGTATCATAAGTGGCTTGTCCATCTCTGTTAATATCTTTTGTCTCACTTGCACACTCACATGTGCAAGCGAAACTTCAAGAACCAAAGAAGAAAGAATAAAGAGTCAGTCGTGATTTGTTGTTTAAACTGAGCAGTCGACATTGCTAAATGACTTTTAGGGCTGCAAATCGAAAAAAGAAAATGCACTGAAAATCTGGCCTAAACGTAAATTTTAATTTTCTAGCCCGATATATCGGCATCTGTTCTAAGGAAAGCTCTTACATTAAAATAATTTTGCATTTTTACCTTTTCGAAATCAAGTAAGAAACATCTTTTAGTGAACTTTTTTATTTTTCGGTCATGGTAGACTTTGCTGCGGAAATGCCCATATAGGAAAAAATTCGCCGCTCGTAAATGGGAAATGTGGCATAAGGAAGGGACTGCAATGGCATAAAACAATTTTAATCCCATTCTTAGATAATTTAAGATACGATTTTACGAACTCTTTTAGGCTGGGTTCACACTGTTCGACGCATGGAACATGCTAATCAGCCAGCCCAGCCTCCGGTATAATGTGCGTCAAATGGAACGAGGAATGTGGAACACGAGAATTTTTTTTTTTTTATTTAAGGCCTCCTTCCAGAACAAATAAAAATTTATGGCACGAATTTCAAGACATTTAGGGCCGTTTTCTCATGTTGCCGTTGCAATATCCAGGTGAATTTCGAAATCCATCTACATTTTGCATGTAGGTGGATTTCACTCAATTGCTTTTCTCATGTAGATGGATTTTGGCTTTAGGTATTGTGGTACGGTCACACCGGCAGGGCTGCAAAGCCACTAATTATAGGTTGGCAGCACGGGTAAATAAAGCTCTTTAAACCCGTTACTCGTTGAGTAAAAAGGGTATACTAAGTTCGTACAAATGTATGTAACAGGCAGAAGGAAGCATTTCCGACCCCATAAAGTATATATATTCTTGATCAGCATCAATAGCCGAGTCGATATAGACATGTCCGTCTGTCCGCCTGTCCGTATGAACACCAAGATCTCAGAGACTATAAGAGCTAGAGCTACCAAATTTTCAGTGTAGACTTGTATTGTCTGCAGGCAGATCAAGTTTGTTTCAAATTTTTGCCACGCCCCCTCCCGCCCCGCAATTTCAAACGAGAGCGTAAGTTAAAGTCGGCCCTGCTCGACTTCGATATACCCGTTACTCAGGATATAAACATGTCCAAAATGTGGGATATATGAGTTTCTTTCCAATTTGCGGGGGAGGCAACTCTACTATAGCTTATCTGATCAGGAAATGATGGATGGCGGATCGATGGGTAATGAGGATTATAATATATGTCTAGAAGGTTTGAACAGTCTATTTTCAAAATTGTGGGAGATATGAGTTTTTTTCCAATTTGCGGGGGAGGCAACTCTACTATAGCTTATCTGATCAGGAAATGATGTATGGCGGATCGATAAGTAATGATGATTAAAATATATGTCTAGTATGTTCGAACAATCTATTTTCAAAATTGTGGGAGATATGAGGTGCAAATGTATGTAACAGGCAGAAGGAAGCATTTCCGACCCCATAAAGAATATATATTCTTGATCAGCATCAATAGCCGAGTCGATATAGACCTGTCCGTCTGTCCGTCTGTCTGTATGAACACCTAGATCTCAGGAACTATAAGAGCTAGAGCTACCATTTTTATACCCGTTACTCGTAGAGTAAAAAGGGTATACTAAGTTCGTGCAAATGTATGTAACAGGCAGAAGGAAGCATTTCCGACCCCATAAAGTATATATATTCTTGATCAGCATCAATAGCCGAGTCGATATAGACATGTCCGTCTGTCCGTCTGTCCGTCCGTCCGTCTGTCCGTCCGTCTGTATGAACACCTAGATCTCAGAGACTATAAGAGCTAGAGCTACCAAATTTTCAGTGTAGACTTGTATTGTCTGCACGCAGATCAAGTTTGTTTCAAATTTTTGCCACGCCCCCTCCCGCCCCCGCAATTTGGAAAAAACCTCATATCTTTCACAATTTTGAAAATAGACTGTTCAAACCTTCTAGACATATATCTTAATCATCATTACATATCGATCCGCTACACATCATTTTTCGATCAGATGAACTATAGTAGAGTTGCCGCCCCCGCAATTTGAAAAATACCTCATATCTCCCACAATTTTGTAAATAGATTGTTTGAACCTTCTAGACATATATTTTAATAATTATTACCTATCGATCAGCGGTACATAATTTCCTGATCAGATGAACGATAGAAAAGTTGCCGCCCCCGCAATTTGAAAAAATCTCATATCTTCCACAATTTTGAAAATAGACTGTTCAAAACTTCTAGGCATATATCTTAATCCTCATTACCTATCGATCCGCCATACTTCAATTTGGATAATACCTCATATCTCCCAGAATTTTTAAGATAGATTATTCGAACCCTCTAGACATATATTTTAATCATCACTACCTATCGATCCGCCTATCGATCGAACCGCCAATTGGAAAAAAAAACTCATATCTCCCACAATGTGGACTTGTTGATATCCTGAGTAACGGGTATATCGAAGTCGAGCAGGGCCGACTTTAACTTACGCTCTCGTTTCAGTGTAGACTTGTATTTTCTGCACGCAGATCAAGTTTGTTTCAAATTTTTGCCACGCCCCCTCCCGCCCACGCAATATGAAAAAAACCTCATATCTCCCACAATTTTGAAAATAGATTGTTCGAACCTTATAGACATATATCTTAATCCTCATTACCTATCGATCCGCCATACATCATTTTTCGATCAGATGAACGATAGTAGAGTTGCCGCCCCCGCAATCTAAAAAATACCTCAAATCTCCCGCAATTTTGAAAATAGATTTTTTGAACCTTCTAGGCATATATTTTAATAATTATTACCTATCGATCAGCCATACATCATTTCCTGATCAGATGAGCTAGAGTTGAGTTGCCTCCCCCGCAAATTGGAAAGAAACTCATATATCCCACATTTTGGACATGTTTATATCCTGAGTAACGGGTATATCGATGTCGAGCAGGGCCGACTTTAACTTACGCTCTCGATTTCTTTTGATTATTGAGCGCCAATCGAAATCAAAAATGTCGAACAATGAAAGTAGAAAAGGAAGCAAGCATTTTACGGTGGAACAGGAGCTGATTATTGCGGATCTCGTTAAGGAGAATAAGGATGTGTTATAGAAAAAATTGTCGGACAAAATAAACTGGAAACAGATGGAGGAGACGTGGATCAAATTGGTCGAAAAAATCATTGAAATTAATGGCATTTAACGCGAATGAAAGGGTTTTTCAATGAATCGAAAGTCCAAGTCAGAACAGGCAAATAAGTTAGTGATCAAATTCAAATGTTAAGGAGTATTACAATGATTGGGCCAATAAACTGATTCTGAGTTACCTGGCGAGCAGCAACAACTTCTACTGCATACGCATGCACGCATGCAAATATGAACGAGAGCGTAAGTTGAAGTCGGCCCTGCTCGACTTCGATATACCCGTTACTCAGGGTAAGGTTTTTTTTAAGAATATTTTATTAGATCACAAATTGTGAGTTTTTTTACAAATTGCGGGGGTGGCAACTCTTCTATAGCTTATCTGATCGGGAAATGAAGTATGGCGGATCGATAGGTAATGATGATTGATATATATGTCTGGAAGGTTCGAACAATCCATTTTTAAAATTGTGGGAGATTTGAGGTATTTTTCAAATTGCGGGGGCGGGAACTTTTCTATCGTTCATCTGATCAAGAAATGAAGTATTGCGGATCGATAGGTAATGATGATTTAAATATATGTCTGGAAGGTTCGAACAATCTATCTTCAAAATTGTGGGAGATATGAGTTTTTTTACAAATTGCGGGGGAGGCAACTCTACTATAACTCATCTGATCGGAAAATGATGTATGGCTGATCGATATGAAATGATGATTAAAATATATATCTGGCAGGTTCAAACAATCTATTTTCAAAATTGTGGGAGATTTGACGTATTTTTCAAATTGCGGGGGCGGGAACTTTTCTATCGTTCATCTGATCAGAAAATGATGTACGGCGGATCTGTAGGTAATGATGATTAAAATATATGTCTAGAAGGTTTTAATTTCAAATTGCGGGGGCGGCAACTCTACTATCGTTCGTCTGATCGGAAAATGATGTATGGCGGATCAATAGGTAATGATGATTAAAATATATGTCTAGAAGGTCCGAACACTCTATTTTTTAAGTTGTGGGAGATATGAGGTTTATTTCATATTGCGGGGGCGGGAGGGGGCGTGGCAAAAATTTGAAACAAACTTGCTCTGCGTGCAGACAATACAAGTCTACACTGAAAAAATGGTAGCTCTAGCTCTTATAGTCTCTGAGATCTAGGTGTTCATACAGACAGACGGACAGACGGACGGACGGACAGACGGACAGGTCTATATCGACTATGCTATTGATGCTGATCAAGAATATATATACTTTATGGGGTCGGAAATGCTTCCTTCTGCCTGTTACATACATTTGCACGAACTTAGTATACCCTTTTTACTCTACGAGTAACGGGTATAAAAAGCAGTTTGACAAAATGTAGTCGCATTATAGCGGAGTTACACAGGGCGCATCATTGTCGAAGATACAAAAAAACAAGCAACGATGTTTGAGCAGGTTCATTTTTGTGATGCAAAAAACAACCGGATGGTTGGCGGATAAGTCCAGGCCGATGGCTGTCTCCAAACCGCCATGCGGATGGCTGGCATTTCGTGTACAAATTCTGGTATTGTTGTGCCGATCGGGCAGGCCGATGGTTACCATTATCAGACAACCGGATGGTTGACGGAAAAGTCCTGGCCGATGGCTGTCTCCAAACCGCCTGGCGGATGGCTGACAAATTATGTGCTAACGTCTGGTGTTGATGTGCCTATCAGGTAGGCCGATGGTTACCCTAATCTGACCGCCGGATGATTAACTATATATGTAGGAACGAAAGGTAGTTCTGTTCGGATAGGGTCACCTGATGGCCTAGGCAACAGAAAGCCTCTTCGACCCCATATAGTATATGCATGTATATTCTTGATCAGCGCAATCAGCCGAGTTGATTTAGCCCTTTCAGACTTTCCGTATGAACACCTAGATCTCAGAGACTAAAAGAGCTAACATTTTTTCAGTCTAGATTTCTAAATTATCTGTACTCAGATAAAGTTCCTTTAAAGTTTTTGGCACACCATTCCCGACCATGCAAAAGAAAATGTTTAATAACTTGTACAATTGTACAGATATCAATGTCTACTTTTACATTTATATGGATATGCTCAATATCTTTACTCTGTGGAATTTACAAAAAGATTGGATATTATAAAGGAAATATATATAATTTCTACTTTTTCATATATTTGGGTCGCACCTTGAGATAGAAGTTATAATAATAAGATTAACATTTAATGTTAATATGATTTAATAAACGATTTTTAAATAATCCTTTACCTAAACGAGAGCGTAAGTTAAAGTCGGCCCTGCTCGACTTCGATATACCCGTTACTCAGGATATAAACATGTCCTAATTGTGGAAGAAATGAGTTTCTTTCCAATTTGCGGGGGAGGCAACTCTACTATAGCTCATCTGATCAGGAAATGATGTATGGCTGATCGATAGGTAATAATTATTAAAATATATGTCTAGAGGGTTCAAACAATCTATTTTCAAAATTGTGGGTGATATGAGGTATTTTTTAAATTGCGGGGTCGTGAACTTTTCTATCGTTCATCTGATCAGGAAACGATGTATGGCGGATCGATAGGTAGTGATGATTAAAATATATGTCTAGAGGGTTCGAATTATCTATTTTTAAAGTTGTGAGAGATATGAGGTATTTTTCAAATTGCGGGGGCGGCAACTCTACTATCGTTCATCTGATCGAAAAATGATGTATGGCTGATCGATAGGTAATAATTATTAAAATATATGTCTAAAAGGTTCAAACAATCTATTTTCATAATTGTGGGAGATATGAGGAATTTTTCAAATTGCGGGGGTGGCAACTCTACTATAGTTCATCTGATCGAAAAATGATGTATGGCGGATCGATAGGTAATGATGATTAAGATATATGTCTAGAAGGTTTGAACAGTCTATTTTCAAAATTGTGGGAGATATGAGGTTTTTTTTTCAAATTGCGGGGGTGGCAACTCTACTATCGTTCATCTGATCGAAAAATGATGTACGGCTGATCGATAGGTAATAATTATTAAAATATATGTCTAGAAGGTTCAAACAATCTAATTTCAAAATTGTGGGAGATATGAGGTATTTTTCAAATTGCGGGGGTGGCAACTCTACTAAAGTTCATCTGATCGAAAAATGATGTACGGCGGATCGATAGGTAATGATGATTAAGATATATGTCTAGAAGGTTTGAACAGTCTATTTTCAAAATTGTAGGAGATATGAGGTTTTTTTTCAAATTGCGGGGGCGGGAGGGGGCGTGGCAAAAATTTGAAACAAACTTGATCTGCCTGCAAACAATACAAGTCTACACTGAAAATTTGGTAGCTCTAGCTCTTATAGTCTCTGAGATCTAGGTGTTCATACGGACAGACGGACGGACGGACAGACGGACAGACGGACATGTCTATATCGACTCGGCTATTGGTGCTGATCAAGAATATATATACTTTATGGGGTCGGAAATGCTTCCTTCTGCCTGTTACATACATTTGCACGAACTTAGTATACCCTTTTTACTCTACGAGTAACGGGTATAATGATGCAGGCGTTTAGACCGCAGTCGCATCATTGAAACAGCTGTTCGCCCTGCCAAACGTAAACAAACCGAAATATTAAAAAGAAGACAACAACTGCAATTTATTGAAATAGAGACAGTTATGAGCGATAATATGTTAAATGCGGCACGCGGTGTATTTGGTAATGGCACTGCGTTCACCAAAATGGAAATGGAGCTTGCATTTGCGAATCATTTATTTTTTAAAATTACGCGGTCCCATTATGTTGTTGTTGGTTATCGAAATTCGATGGCAAAATCAGCTGTTTGCAATCGGTGCCGTGAAACAATACTCGATACTCGGCAATATATGGTCACTCTTTCCGCATCATTAAACATGCGGCTCTTCTTCTATCCACAGGTTTCTTATGGGAAATGTTCAATTTTGCGCAACCAAAATTGCTGACATTGAAACTCTGGGAAAAGCAGCTTGATTGATAAAGTTAAAAACAAATTTATGAAATAAAGGAGCTTTCTTCTAAAAAATAACTCGATTAATTAGGTTCAAGTAAGAAAAATTGCGTGAGTCACATCACTCGTAGCAGTCGATTTGTCAAAGTTGTTGTTGGCGAGCGAGGCTTAGCGTACGGAATTTTTGGGTCTTGAGCGCAAAATTGCGGGTTCAACAAATCGCATACGAAAAAATTTAAGGAATGAGTTCACATATAAAAAAATTGCTTGAGGAATTTTTCCTCATTCCTCTGTTGGGTACTGAGAAGGCCAAGTAATACACACAAGCAATTTCCAGAGATGCCATATCAATCGACGGTGTGGATTGTATTGAACAGCTGATATTTATTGAGAAATTATAGTGCAGCTATTTATTACTTGTGTCTGTTGTCAATTTTAAATTTAGCGCCAAACCAAAATTGACTGAAAAATGTAAACTACTTGGAAAATGCAGCTTTGATTGATAAATTTAAACCCAACAATGATTATGGGACATCACAAATGGCCAGCAGGCTTGAATTGCTTACTAAAAATATTAAATGTTTTTCGATTTCAAATTATGCGTTTCAATGTATTGAAATTTAATAAACTACATTGCGTTTGATGTTGTGTTTAGCATATCAAAACCATTTTCATCATTCTCTTGTAGCATAGTCATAGCATTTTTGTCAAAGTTGTTGTTGGCCAGCAAGGCTTGGCGAGAAGTTGACAAAAACAAACACATGTGCTTGGTAGTGTGGCCAGCCCCACGATAACTGAAAAATTCCAAAAAATTACATTTTTGGCGTAATTTACTGTTCAATCTGGTCACGCTGTGTTTTACAATCCACACAAGGAATATCTTGCAAATTCCTTCAAGGAAAATTCGAACGCCCCTAGCTTAAGCTAGGTACTGAGGGCGTTCGAATTTTCCTTGAAGGAATTTGCCATATATTCCTTAAGTGGATTGCAAATCACAGTGTGACCAGATCGAACAGAAAATTACGCCGAAATTTAAATGTTTTGGTATTTTTTTTAGCGATTTGGGGGCTGTTCACACTGCTCGAACACCTGTTTTTGTTTTGGCTGCTTCTCGCGAAGCCTTGCTGGCCAACAAAACTTAGCAAAAATGCTATTACTTTGCTTCCAAACAGTATTGAAAATGGTTTCGATATGCTTACCACAATAGCAAATGCAATGGCGTCTATTAAATTTACATACAATAAAACACAACTTGAATTAGTAAAAAACACTAAATTTGTTGTGTTTGCCAATTTTATTAAGCAATTCAAACAAGCTGCTCATTTGTGATGTCCCATTAACCTTTTTTTGTCTAATCTCCATTAATAACAGCCACTTTTCCCACTTGTCTTTCATTTTGCAGTCAATTTTGGTTTGGCGGCAATTTTGAAGTTGACAACTGACACAAGTAATTAAATAGTTGCACAATAATTTCTCTAGAAATATCAGCTGTTCAATACAATCCACACAATCGATTGATATGGCAACTCTGGAAATTGCTTGTGTGTATTACTTGGCCTTCTCAGTACCCAACTGAGAAATGTGGCAAGGAAAAATTCCTCAAGCAATTTTTTTTATATGTGATTTGACAGCTCAAGGAAAATTTCACCGCCCTCAGTACCAAGCTTTAACGGAAAATTTCAATGATGCGGCCGGTCTAAACAGGGTATAACTCGTTTGCCACTCGATTGTTGGTTTGTTTTTATTCGATAAATAAATATTTTTCACCAAATGACCACAACTAGATAACAAAAAAACTTCGATTTTGAATTCAAGTGAAATGACAGAAGGTAAGAAAAATAAAAGTAATTTATAAATTTGTGAAATAATAATATAATATAATACCAATATAGAATCTCACAAGCGGTTCTTGTGGACTGAAAAGGCCACAAACCATCTATTGGACCTCTGGTCGGAAAACCTCGATGGAAAGCGTGGCCATCGCAAAAATTTTCATATATATAAGGAGATGGTAGTCAAACTCCGGCGATTTGCTGTAACTGCAAAGGAGGTGAAATCTAAAATTGACAACCTAAGCCGCAAATACAAGTAGGTGTCGATAGGGTATGCGCCTTAAAAAACATTTTTTTATGTGTGGTACATCTTTATACACTTGAAAAGTGTATATTAATTTTGCCCAGAAGTTTGTAACGCATAGAAATATTCATTTCCGACCCCATAAACTATATATATTCTTGATCAGGACAACAAGCTGAGTTCATTTCCGCTTGTCCGTCCGTCCGTCTGTCCGTCTGTCTGTCCGTCTGTCTGTTTCTACGCGAACTAGTCTCTCAGTTTTAAAGCTATCGAGCTGAAATTTTGCACAGAGTCTTCTTTTTACTGCACGCAACTAATATGGCGGAACCGGCCGGATCGGATGACTATATCATATAGCTGCCATAGGAACGATCGGTCTAAGAACAAGTTCTAGTTAGAAAAACTTTTTTGTTTTAAATCGTAGCGTCCCCAATCTCGGTATATGTTAGTTTTATATGCTTTCACATAATTCTGAATCAAAACGGATCACTATAGCAATAGCTGCCATAGGAACGATCGGTCGAAAAATAAGTCGTTGTGAGAAAAACTTTTTGATTTTCATCGTAGCGGCTCCAATCGTAGTATATATTTGTTTTATATGTTTCCACACAATTCTGAAAAAATGTCAAGCGGTATAATACACAATTTGAAAAAACTATCAAAATCGGATGACTATAGCATATAGCTGCCATAGGACCGATCGGTCGGAAAATGTGTTTTACTAAGAAAAGTTTTTTTTTATGGTATTAAATTTTTATTATCAATGATTTCATAATTTTAAATATCTGATATCTATATCCTATATATATTTTACCGGTTAAATCAGTTGAAGTAAAGTTTTTCAAGTGTATTAAAACTTCGGCACATTCGAAGTTAGCTTTGCCTTCTCGATTTTGGGAATTTTACTCCTAGTTTTATTTCAGAATGGAACGTGACAAAGTTGGACCAAGTGGCGGCGCGCCGTCCACATGGGAACTATATGAGACAATGGAGAGAATTTTGTCGGACTCCCATGTGGTCCAATTTGAGGATCTAGTCGTTGAGAGTAATGGTATGTTTATGAATATAAAGTTCTAAGCGAAGTAAATTATAATTCACTTATTTATGCTTCAGATTTGTCTTCAGCAGTGCGCTCTGAATTGGACGAGTCCTCAACAAAATCCGACGGACCCTCAACATCCAGCGCAGCTGCCAAACGTCGGCGATTAAATCGCACATCCCACAGAAGAAATGGCCAAAATGACCGAAGAAATGAAGTCATTCCATGGGAAGGTGCTTGATATTTTGAGGGGAAAAAAAGATAATAATAAAGTTCCTTATCAGAATAATGAAAAAACATAAAATTAAATTAATAAATTTATTTCACAACATTTATGTTACAACTAGTTATTATTCTCGCTCATTGAAATGATTGGCAAGAGCGCTTCTAATTGTTTCAGCAGATCCATTTGTATTTGCAACCTCATAGGCCCCAACTGGTTGCTGCTGTTGTCGTGGCATCTCCGTTTCCCAGCTTTCTTTAAATGCGCAATTATGGATATTAAACATGTTGTGCAAAATGCAGCAACAAATAATAATATTAATATTATTTTTTGGAGCGTTGTCTGCCTATGCGACGGAATCGGGCTTTCAACTGTCCAAACGCGTTTTCAACTACACGTCGGACTTTCGACAAATTATAATTGAAGGCGCGACGCTCCTCAGACGCATCGACAGCAAATGGATAGGGCTTCATTATAGTGGGCGAAAACTTGAAGGCTGAATCCCCTAAGATCACGACGGGTACGTTGACTCCACCAATCAGTTTCGCGTTGTCCTTAAACAATGGGGACTCTTCAACAGTTCTTTTTAAAGAAGATTTTTCAAAAACTTGGGAGTCATGGACACGGCCTGGACCACCAACGCTTATGTAGGTGAATCTATAACTATAGAAAACATGAGAAGATTCATATATTCTTATATATCTATTCGCTTACCGATAGTCGACCAACGCGAAGAGCACAATTGAATATCATTTTTTATAATTGTGGTAATCAACTGCGTGGTCTCTTTGCGGTTTTATTTCAATGTGGCAGCCGACTGAAACAAACGCAGGAACATAAATATTTGTTTGAAGCAAAAATATTCTTGGCTTACCCATTGCACCAAAACACTGCGGGAATCCTAGCTTTTCAAATCCCTGTACACATTCATCCACCTTCTCCTGTGTCCTGTAGTTTGGGGGCAAATATTCATCTGCTAACTGCACGATGACTTCTCGGCAGAAGTCGTTTAAAATCGATCCGACCATTGTTATTGAAATACCGAACAATCGTCCAACTGTTCGGCATTCCGCAGACGACCCCAATGTGTACAGAGCTACGGCAATCCTCTTATCCAGTGGGATGGCCAGCCGAAATGGTGTGTCCTTCTTTGCTAGCCTAGGCAATCGAGCCACCAAAATGTCAGACGCTTCTCTAGCATCGGAAGCTTTCCTTAAAAAACTCCTCCGAGTTCTGGGGAACATCCTTTTCCCAAAAGGATCCATACCGTTTCTAAACATATTTTGAGTGGTCTTTCTTTAACAATTTTAATAAATGTACATACAATTGCATGTAATTATAAGCAACACTTACGTATGTCCAGACCCTGCGCGTCGAATTCCGCCGTCCATTTTCCATGACCAGTGTGGAATAGGTGGACATGAATGCACTCCACATCCTCGCGATCATCAAATATTGAGAGTCTAATAGCGTTACTAGTTCCAATAGCTCATCCATTTTTTGAATCGAATTTTTCGTTTGCCAACCAGTTTGACAATTGACAACAAGAACAACTGTTTTCAAAATGCAAATGCTGAAGCAACACAATGAGGACTGTTTTTTACATTTTCAGAGACATCTCATCATAACTTTTTTGAAAATGAACCTCAGTGAGGAGGCCATATAACTCCCATCCGATCCATTTGTTCCTTTGCAGTCCGCAGATGCTGTCAAATCCTCATCGGTGCCAACTATCGTTGCAGTGAACTTGCCTTTTATACACTTGAAAAGTGTATATTAATTTTGCCCAGAAGTTTGTAACGCATAGAAATATTCATTTCCGACCCAATAAACTATATATATTCTTGATCAGGACGACGAGCTGAGTTCATTTCCGCTTGTCCGTCCGTCCGTCTGTCCGTCTGTCTGTCTGTCCGTCCGTCTGTCTGTCTGTTTCTACGCAAACTAGTCCCTCAGTTTTAAAGCTATCGAGCTGAAATTTTGCACAGAGTCTTCTTTTTGCTGCACGCAACCAATATGTCGGAACCGGCTGGATCGGATGACTATATCATATAGCTGCCATAGGAACGATCGGTCTTAGAACTAGTTCTAGTTAGAAAAACTTTTTTGTTTTCCATCTTAGCGTCACTAATCCTGGTATATATTAGTTTTATATGCTTCCACATAATTCTGGAAAAATTTATCAAAATCGGATCACTATAGCATATAGCTGCCATAGAAACGGTCGGCCAAAAAACTACTTCTAGTGAGAAAAACATTTTTATTTTCCATCGTAGCGTCACTAATCTTGGTATATGTTAGTTTTATATGCTTTAACATAATACTGGAAAAACTTGTCAAAATCGGATGACTATATTAAATAGCTCCCATAGAAACTGTCGGTCAAAAAACTACTTCTAGTGAGAAAAACTTTGTTTTTTTCTATCGTAGCGTCCCCAATCTTGGTATATATTAGTTTTATATGCTTTCACATGATTTTGAAAAAATTTATCAAAATCGGATGACTATAGCATATAGCTGCCATAGGTCCGATCGGTCGGAAAATGTGTTTTACTAAGAAAATTTTCTTTTATGGTATTAAATTTTTATTATCAATGATTTAAAAATTTTAAATATCTGATATCTATATCCTATATATATTTTACCGGTTAAATCAGTTGGAGTAAAGTTTTTCAAGTGTATTAAAACTTCGACACGGTCGAAGTTAGCTTTGCCTTCTCGTTTTTGGTTTCTTTTTACAAATACACTAATTTAAATTACCAAATTTTCCGCGGCAGCTGGTTTTGTATATTTGTCGGTGTGACCGTATTTGCGTAGGCAAAAAATACCTACCAAGCAAAACAATGTACATGGTTATCAAATCCATGAGGATGAAGTAGATGGCTACGAAATCCATCTAGGTGTTTTTCGTGTACAGGGTTGCCCATATTCGACGGACCCATGTTTTTTTTTTTAAAAATCAAAGAATAAAATAAAAATTTGGCGGTTGGCAATCTTAATCATTTAATTTGTTCCAAGTAGATTTGTTTACATCAATTTTTGAATATGATTTCTCTCAAATGGCCGCCTCTGGCGTTGATGGCGTATTGTGCCCTTTTTGCAGCATTTTCAATCGTTTTCGCAAAGATTTCGGACGGAATAGCGGCTATTTCTTCACGAATGTTGTCCTTGAGCTCTTCTACGGTCCTTGGCTTGTTAACGTAAGCCTTTGACTTCAAATATCCCCACAAGAAGAAGTCAGGCGGCGTCAAATCGAGCGAACGCGGTGGCCAGTCCAAATCACCACTTTTCGACATAAAACGGCCCGGAAACAATTTCTTCAGAAAATCGATTGTTATGCGACTTGTGTGCGGTGGAGCGCCGTCTTGTTGAAACCAGAACTGCCTCATACGCTTTCGACGAATAATTGGCATCACAAAATTGGTCATCATGTCGCTATAACGCTCCTGGTTGATGGTAACAGCATAGCCATTTTCATTTTGGAAGAAAAACGGCCCAATGACCGTTTTCGCACTAACGCCGCACCAAACTGTGACTTTTTCGTCATGAAGAGGCACTTCTTGAATCTCCTGAGGATTTTCAGTGGCGTAAATACGGCAATTTTGCTTATTTACGGTCCCATTCAATGTGAAATGGGCTTCATCGGACATGATAATTTTGTTCCAAAATTGCTCGTCATCTTCGGCCATTTCGGTGACTCTTTGGGCCCATTCCAATCAACGAGGCTTGTCCGCAGGCAACAATCTTTGCGTCAATTGAATTTTGTACTGGAACAAATGCAAATCAACGCGAATAATCCGTTGTAAAGTGGACCGAGCCATGCCCAACTGCTGAGAACGGCGTTTTTGGGATGTTCTTGGGGACCTCTCAACACTGGCTCGTACGGCAGCGATATTCTCGGCCGATCGCCTTGGTCGACTTTTATTTGGCCTCTTCGGATTAGAAAGAGCCTCACCAGTCGAAAATTTTTCGTATAAACGCTTAATGGTGTTCTTAGAAGGCGCACTTTTCACATTTTCTAATTTTTTAAAAGCACGTTGAGTTTTCACAATTGACTTGTTCTGTTGAATGTAAATTTCAACTATTTCAGAGCGCTCGCGTGGCGTGTATTGTTCCATGGTAAAAATCTGCTTGGACTGACGCTTCAAACGCGGTATGTCATTAAGCGATCTGACATCTCTGTCAAAAGTTATGGCGTTGCCAGATGGGTCCGTCGAATACATGAGATAAGCAAATTCAGCAAATCCACCTAGATTTGCAAAAACGGCAACATGAGAAAACGGCCCTTAGTGTCCGATTTTTTATTTTTTTTTGCTGTTAATGTACGACTCTTTTTATTAGTTTGATTTTTAAATAGTGTAACCCTAATACAAAATTTTTTACATTTTACTGTTACTTTTAAGTAACTTATAATGTAGTGAAGTATCAGATGGATTGTAAGTTCTAGTGTCACCAGAATTCTCTAAAAGTTCATAAAACAAGCTTTGAAAAGCTTTAAAAAGCTATAAGAAGATCTTAACTGGCAAAAATAATGATTTGGTCACACTGCTTTGATTTGCGATCAGGGTTCGTAAATAACACTCACATTTATTTCAACAAACACAAAAAGCAAACACTGATATTTTGGAATAAATATCATGTTCGTTATAAATTGTTTAAAACAGTGTTTTCTAAAATTGATTTCATTCTGTCAAAAGTTATATTTATCAGAAAAATAAATATCACTTTTGACAGAATGAGTTCGGAAGCTCAAGATAGTAAGAAAAGCATTTATAAACAATGCAAATAGTTAAATATAATTTTTAATCCGCATTATTGTTTGCTCTTTCTATAATATTATACCAATGAAACTGCAAGACGAAGTTTTAGCTAGTATAGACATTATTGCATTTATTTAAACATAGTGTCGTTTAATAATCTTTGATTTAATTTAACAAGCAGAATGTTTTCCAATGTTTCTTCACTTAATTTGGTTTCGTAACCTTGTATAAATAATAGGTAATGCTCTGAAAGCCCTTTCAACTGAAACTTGTGTTGATGGCACAGCCAAAGCTGTTTCTGCAATTTGCGAAAGAATTGGCTCTGTTAATGCTTGTGCTTTCCAGTATAGCAAAATGTCCTGCTCCAAGTCAGCTCTGTCACTGTATTGCAAATGCTTCAGTTTTGTTGATATTGATTTAGACTGGCCAATGCTTGGCAAATTTAAATTCTGTTTTAATATATCAAAACGGCAGTTTTGTAAAGTGCTGGGAGCTTTCGTTTCGATTTCAACATATTCCTTAAAGCTTGGTATTGAGTAACTGCGAAATACTCGCGAAATCAGAAACTCCATATAAAAAAAACGATTTCGCTCGATTTTCGCTGGTAGCCGTTTCGCGAGTTGGTACACAGAAATGTTGCGAAAAGTCATATCGATGTTGCAGCGTTGCCACCCGATGCATACCGTGTCACGCAATAGTTAATCGATAGGTCATTATTTCGATAGTGCGAAATATATCAAAACCATATTTTTCGCAATCAGCTCGGTTGAAATATACAAGTGTGTGGCGCGAGGAAAAACAAGTGCATAACAAAGTGGCCCTGATCAATTTAGTCAAAGAAAATCCTGTGCTGTACGAGCGCATCCACAAGTAGCATTCTTATACAGGATTGGTCAAAAGCGTCCAATATAGCTGCTGCCCTTGACAAGGAAGGTTAATAAAGTGATTCCGTGTTTGTAATGGATGAGCCACATAACTCCAGAATGGTCGAATTTGGGATTCGTTTGTTGCAACTCGCACATCGCTATTGTAGCAATAATTGCGGCATTGCAAGGCCAATAAAACTATTCTCTGTTTGTTATCCATTTAAAATTTATTTTGTAAACAAAACTCCTAGAGGTGGGTAGATTTGAAACTAGAGATGGTGGCAACTTTTCGCACTTGCTATCGACGAAATAATGTGCAGAGATTTCGCACGATTTTCGCAGTTACTCAATACCAAGCTTAAATTCGAAAATGGTCATTAACGGAGTTCAACTTTTTTTATAATATAAAATAAGAATTATACAGTTTAAAAGCAGAGTTAAATCTTACCAAAGCCAGTCGCTTTTGATTATTCGTTAAAAACGACGATCCTTTAGGCTGGGTTCACACTGTTCGACGCATGAGACATGACAATCTAGTTAGCCTTCATGTTGTATTGTTTTAATCGTCAAATAACAAATTATTCTAATGAAAACAAGACAACATAAGGGCCTACTAGATTATCATGTCTCATGCGTCGAACAGTGTGAACTAAGCCTTATAGTTAAATCGAGGATCGACATATATGGCTGCCAAAAATGCATCATTTTCCATCAAAATCGTTTTTCTTGATAATAGAGCACTCAACAAATTTTTAGAAATATCATGTCCCATCTGATTGAGACGAGCCTCGCAGAGCAACCACTCTCTGTAAAAATCACCCATTACCATATCCTTAGTTTGCAACATAGTTGTGCATTCTGCAATTGGCTTAAAGCAAGAGCAACGAGAAGGCAAAGCTAACTTCGACCGTGTCGAAGTTTTAATACACTTGAAAAACTTTACTATTTACGGTAAAATATATAGAATAGTATCAGATATTTAAAATTTTAAACATGATAAAAAATACCAAAAAAGAAAACAACGGACGGCCATGGGCTATATGCTATGTTCGTTTTGAATTTTTCAAAACAGGAAAAAAAAACAAAGTTAAAGTATTTTTGACCGAAGTAGGAGCTATTAGTCGATTTTGAAGTTTTCCAGTATTATGTTAGCTAAAAATAAGAAGTGACGAGATGAAAAAAAAGTTTTCAAGATGGCCGACCGTTATGGGCTATATCTATGGCGTTTTGATAATTTTCCAGATTATGTGGACATATAAACAAATCCAGGATAGTGCGCTAAGATGGAAAACAAAAAGTTTTTCTAACTAGAACTAGTTTGCGTCGTTTATATTGTTGTTCGATGGGCGATTTGTTGCGTGCAGCAAGAAGACCGTGCAAAATTTCGCCGATAGCTTTAAAACAGGGATAGTTTGCGTAGAAACAGACAGAGCGAGAGCGGAGAGCGGACTCAGCTCGGTTATAGAATTTGTTTTGGGTCGGAATGAATATTTCATGCGTTACAAACTCTGCAATAATATACATTTCAGGTATAAAAATTGTCTACGAAGTCCCTGTTCATTATTTGTGGTAGTATATTTTGCGCTTTGCCTTTCATTAAGCGAAGGGAGTCGATCATATTATACGTTGAGCTCTGACGACGTAGCTCCACTCTAAGTTTTTTACATATTTTCTACACTTCTCAACGTCCTCATCAATTTTTTTTAATGTCATCGCAAGATGTTAACTGTAAAGTATGCGCGGCGGAGTGTACAACACTCAAAGAAACCTGCATTTGTCTATGAACTTCGTTGAAAACGTCACTCTCCTCCTCTAGGTCCAGTCCCAGTTCTTTATATTCTTGGAGGAGCTTTGAAGTCTTGACAACATTCGCTCCATTGTCCGTTTCCATCGAGTAAACTTGATCAATGCTTATATTAAACTTGTATAAGCAACTTAATATGCCAGATTTTAAGTATTGTGACGTATGACTTTCATGTAGTTGTATCATACCAATTGTATGTATTTCTATATTAAAATTTTCTATGTATTGTATTGTTCTATGTATTTCGGGACGCAATATCCATTTTAAGGCAAACCATTAGATCATCAATATTAGCTGCAATGGCAACGCAAACTTTTTTTGCGGTTTCTTTTATAAGATCCACAATATCCCAAGTGATAAATATCATTGTTTTTTACTGATATAAATTTTTAGAGAACAGTGTGAGAAATAATTTCTAATAGCCTATTTCCACTGGCACATATATGTACATTCGAAATTTTTACATTTTCGATTTTTAACCATTAAATTCGCGTTTTTTTTCAACAAGTGCGACGTCAATACAAACATAGTTGCTAAACTTACCCAAAGATTGGTCAAGTTTCACTTATCGGCTTAGAATGTATATTTGCTTTGGATTTTTAATATTTTTAAATGTACATATATGTGCCAGTGGAAATATGCTATAACACTCATGATATTTATTTATAAATATCAATGCTATTGTTTTTTTCATTGTTTAAAACGAAGTTTACGAACCCTGTTTGCGATTGCTTACAAAAAATGTTTTTAATTTTAAGTTTATAACATTATAATTGACAAACAAGTAAGAAAGTCGGTCAAGCCCGACTGTAATATACTCTGTACCTGTTTGTACGAAACTAATAACTTTAAAGTGTGAGGTTTTTTCAAAATCTGGGGGTGGCAACTCTTTCCACTATCGTTCATCTGGTTGAAAAACGATGTATGGGGGCTCGATTAGTAATGATGAGTAGAATTATTCAGTACAAACCGGTAAAATTATAAAATTTGTATATAATTTCCTATTAACATAAACGTAACTATATTAGTCACGCGGGAATCACGCGTGATTTCTGACCGCAGGCCATCTCAATTACATCGTCTGTCTGTCCGTATGAACGAAGAGATCTCAGAGATGGTAAGAGATAGAGGTTTGAGGTGTATGGAACATATATTTCTTATACTGGCAGGCAGATCAAGTTTAGTTTTAATTTTTGCCACGCCCCCTGCCTCCCCCGCAAATTTAAAAAAACGAAATAACTCCCACAATTTTCAAGAAAGATAGTTCGAACATTCTAGACATATATTCTACTACTTATTTTAAATCGACCCGCCATACATCGTTTTTCGATCAGATGAACGATATTAGAGCTATACGTAAAAGAAAATAAAAACCAACGCCAACAACAACACCGTTGCCATTGGTAAAACTTACGAGAGCGAGAAGGCAATAGCTAACTGGTAATTTCCCAATTGGACCTTGCTATGAGAGGAGCGATGTAATTGAGATGTCCTGCGGTCAGAAATCACGCGTGAATCCCGCTTGACTAATGTATCTATATGATGAGTAGAATTACCCTAGTACATAACTCGTAAATTATAAAATTTGTATATAATTTCCTTTTAACATAAACGTATCTATATTAGTTCTGACCGCAGGCCATCTCAATTGCATCGCTCCTCTCATACTTGGTCTTTGCCTCCTTACACAAATATCTATTGGAAAGAAGGGAGGGAAACTGAAAGCGGCGCAGTCCAGTTAGCTAATGCCCTCTCGCTCTCTCTTTCTTGTAAGTTCTACCATTGGCTGCGGTGCTGTTGTTGTCGTTGCATTAAATTTTCTTTTACTTATAGCGCCACTATTGTTCATCTGATCGGAAAATGATGTATGGGGTCTTGATAAGAAATGATGAGTAGAATATATGTCTAGAAGGTTCGAACAACCTTACTCCAAAATTGTGGAAGATATTAAGTTTTTTTTTTAATTTGCGGGGGAGGCAGGGGGCGTGGCAAAAATCAAAACTAAACTTGATCTGCCTGCAAGTATAAGAAATATATGTTCCATACACCTCAAACCTCTATCTCTGACCATCTCTGAGATCTCTTCGTTCATACGGACAGACGGACAGACAGACGGACAGACAGACAGACGGACATGGCTATATCGACTCGGCTGTTGATGCTGATCAAGAATATATATACTTTATAGGGTCGGAGATGCTTCCTTCTGGCTGTTACATACATTTGCACAAACCCAATATACTCTGTTTACCTTCGGTACAGAGTATAAAAGACGCACAAAACTTTTGTGCCAAAAGATTTTGGTGCACTCTTTGTTTGCAATATTCACCTTCGACAAAAGGTCTCAAGTAAATACCGGAAAAATACTAGATTCTTATTTTCTATTATTTTATCGATAGCTGAAAAGAATTATTTTTTAAATTATTTGTTTAAGAATGGGACATTGTCGATATACAATTTTGAGTTATCGGGGAGCATTTGTTAATATTTTGCCATCTATAATAGAGCTATACAATGATCGTAATTCAAAAACGTACTGGACAATCTTAAATTCGTACGATTTAAATTTTGTGTGCTCCGACATTCGCAATTTTTCGTTATCGATTATGTTTAATTTCTATTTCGTTCTTCAACGTTTCACATGAGAGAAACGGGTTTTGGCAAACTCATCGGCATACTCATCGGTAATCGCCACAGTCAATTCGAAAGTTTTTGTTGGCAAACGTAGTTTTGCTACTTGTGCCATTTTGGGTGTGATCAGTAAAAAATTGTTTGATAATTGAATTTAATCTGAATATAATAAGAGAGTTCGTAACAATTATCTTAAATTACACTGTTCAACAGCCAAAAGTATCCCGAACATTTTAAACTAATTACTGTTCCTCTACCCATGCTGAATACGAGTTGATAAGCCAAAGTCATATCTTAGTTTCCATTTCCAAGAAATTGCGGAAAAAGCATATTTTCGATTTTTTGACCTATTCGAATTTTTGGAGGCCACACTAACCATAAGTTGATGGGTTTATGAAGCCTATTTGATAGTAAACATGTCAATGCAACTGAGAAAAATCAAACACGCGGTAAAAGTAAAGCCAAAAGAGTGGAAAATTGCCTCTGAAGTCAAGTTTTTCTATATTTATAGCGTTTTTATCAAACTAAATCATCTGCTACAAGCCAGTGGATTGGTCTGATATTTTTTGCAACCACATTATCATATAGTTTAACATATGCAACCCCAACCCAACATTTTTATAGGAATTATCAAAAGGCTACTTGATATAACATTGGCTTAAGTAAATATTTATCCAAATGTAGACTTATAACATTCATGGAATGCTTGCTTAAGTTTTGCTGGTTGTGGAAGCATGACGGAATTATAAAAAAGTTAAGTTAAATTATATGACTCTAAAATAAATGAAGGTATTTTCGACGGACCTCAAATAAAATATTTATTCAATGATGTTATAGACTCTTAGAAGGAAAACAAAAAATTATAAATTTATTTTAAAATAAAAATCTATTTTAAAAAAGAGAAGAAAAACGAGCATCGAAAATAAGAGGAGTGAAAATTATTCTCAGCTAAATTAAAATATGTTATCATCATTTCAGAGTCTGGGTTGCAATATGTCCTTAAAAATTTTTTTTTTGCATTTCTATATGGATATTATTGGGCCTAAAGCTTTTCATTTACTTTGAAACAGTTTTTGAATTATATATGCAGAACCCCAAAAGTCAAAAGAGGATTTTAGAACAAAACAGCAGTGGCAGTCCAAATTTGCAGTACAGCGTAACAAAGCATTTAAACTGTTCAAATCACTGTAAACTTATTTAAAATTGAACAATCTTTTTTTTGGCATCATAAAACAAATTTACTTACTTTCACTATCTTAACGTAGCATTCCTTGAATGTTATTAGACTACATTTGGATAAAAATTTACTTAAGCCAATGTTATATCAAGTAGCCTTTTGATTGTTCCTATAAAAATTTGGGATTGGAATCTAGTTGTCCTCCTATAAAATTTAATGTTAATTTTCGGTTACGTTGCCAATTTACCTGTCATAAATTTAACAAAATCGCCATAATTTGTGCATATGTTAAACTATATGATTGTGTGGTTGCCAAAAATATCCGACCAATCTACTGGCTTGTAGCAGATGATTTAGTATAACAAAAACGCTATAAAAATAGAAAAACTTGACTTCAGAGGCAATTTTCCACTCCTTTGGCTTTACTTTTACCGCGTGTTTGATTTTTCTCAGTTGCATTGACATGTTTACTATCAAATAGGCTTCATAAACCCATCAACTTATGGTTAGTGTGGCCTCCAAAAATTCGAATAGGTCAAAAAATCGAAAATATGCTTTTTCCGCAATTTCTTGTAAATGGAAACTAAGATATGACTTTGGCATATCAACTCGTATTCAGCATGGGTAGAGGAACAGTAATTAGTTTAAAATGTTCGGGATACTCACAAAAGGTCTCATTTTGTAGAACTGTGTTATCATAGAATGGGATTAAAATTGTTTTATTCGATTCCAGTCCCTTCCTCATGCCACATTTCCCATTTTCTTTTCATTTCACGGACTCAATTGTTACCGGTTTTAAAGCGGCGAAATTTCGCGATTTGCGAATTTCGGCGCACCAACTTTTACGATTTGGAGACCAAATCGCAAAATTTTTGCGAAAGCTAAAATGGAAGCATGGCTGTATAAATAGAAATCCAACCATTCGGCAAATTGAAGTTGACGCACCGACATTAGCTCCGCATTTTAAACAACTACTTTGGAATTTAAACTCGGAAATACAAATACAATATGCTTTGCCGATCACGGTGTCAACCGAACTAGACAGATGCATCTCAATAACGGAAGTCAACGATGCCATTGCCAATTTTAAGATAAATAAAGCACCAGGGGAAGACAGGATTTCTGCAGAATTTTTTAGGAACGCAACGCCAAACTTCAAGTGCTAGAACTCGTCTACAATCATATGTTCAATAACGGGTCCTTTCCAGACTCGTTTAAACGGAGCATTATTTTTCCAATTTTTAAAAAAGGAGACCCATCGAATGCCAGCAACTACAGAGGAAAATCTGGCTTAAACGTTATAGTTTTTACCGGAGTGCTACTTTCCCGCCTGACCGAATGGGTAAATCATATGAAATTATTAAGCGAATTTCAGACGGGCTTTCCAAAGGGCTATTCAACTGTCGATTGCATCTTTGTCCTGACATCAATTGCTCGGTCCTACCTGCAGTCCAAAAAGTAGCTATATATATTTATACACTTGAAAAGTGTATATTAATTTTGCCCAGAAGTTTGTAACGCATAGAAATATTCATTTCCGACCCCATAAACTATATATATTCTTGATCAGGACGACGAGCTGAGTTCATTTCCGCTTGTCCGTCCGTCCGTCTGTCCGTCTGTCTGTCTGTCTGTCCGTCTGTCTGTCTGTTTCTACGCAAACTAGTCCCTCAGTTTTAAAGCTATCGAGCTGAAATTTTGCACAGAGTCTTCTTTTTACTGCACGCAACTAATATGTCGGAACCGGCCGGATCGGATGACTATATCTTATAGCTGCCATAGGAACGATCGGTCGAAAAATAAGTCTTAGTGAGTTAAACTTTTTTATTTTCCATCGTAGCGTCACCAATCGTAGTATATATTAGTTTTATATGTTTCCACACAATTCGGAAAAAATTTATCAAAATCGGATGACTATAGCATATAGCTGCCATATAAACGGTCGGACAAAAAACTACTTCTAGTGAGAAAAACTTTTTTGTTTTCTATCGTAGCGTCTCCAATCTTGGTATATATCAGTTTTATATTTTTTTACATAAGTTCGAAAAATGTATCAAAATCGGATGACTATAGCATATAGCTGCCATTAAACGGATCGGTCGGAAAATGTGTTTTACTAAGAAAAGTTTTTTTTATGGTATCAAATTTTTATTATTAAATATTAAAAAGTTTAAAATATTTGATATCTATATTCTATATATTTTTTACCGGTTAAATCAGTTGTAGTAAACTTTTTCAAGTGTATTTAAACTTCGGCACAGTCGAAGTTAGCTTTGCCTTCTCGTTTTTATTGACTTTAAGGCTGCATTTGATACAGTGAATAGAATATGTCTATTCTACAAATTGAGCAACATTGGGCTATCTACCAAAATGCTCAAGGCAATATTTCAGCTGTATGACAAAAATACAGCCTCGGTTTGGGACGGCTCCAGACTATCTGATTGATTCGATACTAACTGTGGCGTCAAGCAGGGATGTATCTTAAGCCCACTTTTATTTTGGCTATATGTCGACGACATTACACATTCCCTACCAGGCGGCATTTCCTTTGCTGGGCAACAAATAACAAGAAAGAAAGTCGGTCAAGCCCGACTGTAATATACTCTGTACCTGTTTGTACGTAACCGATAACTTTAAAGTGTGAGGTTTTTTCAAAATCTGGGGGTGGCAACTCTTTCGACTATAGTTAATCTGGTTGGAAAGCGTTGAATGGGGGCTCGATAAGTAATGATGAGTAGAATTACCCTAGTACGTAACTGGTAAAATTATAAAATTTGTATATAATTTCCTATTAACATAAACGTAACTATATTAGTCACGCGGGAATCACGCGTGATTTTTTATCGCAGGTCATCTTAATTGCATCGCTCCTCTCATACTTGGTCTTTGCCTCCTTAAACAAATATCTATGGGAAAGAAGGCGGGGGAAAACTGAGAGCGGCGCAGTCCAATTAGATCCTGCCGTCAAGCAAGGTCCAATTGGAAAATTACCAGTTAGCTATTGCCCTCGCGCTCTCTCTTTCTCGTAAGTTCTACCAATCGCAGCGGTGTTGTTGTTGTCGTTGGTTTTTATTTTCTTTTACGTATAGCTCTAATATCGTTCATCTGATCGACGATGAATAGCGGGTCGATTGATAATAAGTAGTAGAATATATGTCTAGAATGTTCGAACTATCTATCTTTAAAATTGTGGGAGTTATTACGCTTTTTTTAATTTGCGGGGGAGGCAGGGGGCGTGGCAAAAATTAAAAATAAACTTGTTTTGCCTGCAGGTAAAGAATAATATGTTCCATACACTTCAAACCTCTAGCTCTTACCATCTCTGAGATCTCTTCGTTCATACGGACAGACGGACATGGCTATATCGACTCGGCTGTTGATGCTGATCAAGAATATATATACTTTATAGGGTCGGAGATGCTTCTTTCTGGCTGTTACATACATTTGCACAAACCCAATATACTCTGTGTGCCTTCGGTACAGAGTATAAAAACGTTGATGTATGCCGACGACATGTGCCTTTTTGCCGATTCCCCGCAAATGCTTCAGAAAATGATTGGTAAGCTACACGAATATTGCAGATTCTGGTGCCTTCAAATCAATACGGATAAGTCTAAAATCTTGGTAATAAGACAGAGTGGAGGTCGTTTCGCACGTGCAGAAAATTGGACGATAGTCTGTGTTATTCTCGAAAAGGTGAAGCGTTAAAAATACCTCGGAGTGTTACTGTCCCACAAGGACATAAAGTCCACCTTTGTGAGAAGTTGAAAGATGCTAAAGTGGCTATCAACGCGTCATGGAAATCTCTGCTTAGTAGGAAAAATGTCAAACCTAGCACAAAATATGCAGTCTTTCAAGCAGCAGTACGATCAATCCTGTTCTATGCTTCTCAAGTATGGGGTCACACATCTTATTAACATGTTGAACGGCTACTAATCTTCTTCATTAAAAAAGTATTTAGACTCCCGCCATCTTCTCCAAACTACACAATATCCATCGAAAATGGTCTGCCCACGCTTTTTACGTACAAATTAAATAGAATCGTACTTCGTTTCTCCCAGTTAGGCCACGAATACGAAGCGAGATGTTATTATTGTCATTTATTGAACGGACGATACGTCGCGATGTGCATCAAATATTAATCTAAATTATAAAGAACAAAAATGCTTAAGCTAACCCTAAGACTGACGGCTGCGCTGCCGCTCTTAAGTAAACGCGCCGCCGCCGCACAGTGGCTCGTTTGGCCGATTTAGCGTTGCAAAAATCAAATTTTGATGTTCGAATTTTTTGACCAAAATAATTTATTTCAATAAAGGACACTCCAGATAGCCAAAAAAAACTTTGGTTTTTGGAATTTGGTCGATTACTTTAGATTTTACAGTGGTTCGAAGTTGAATAATTTTTTAAACATTTGAATTTGTGATTTTTTCGTTTCAAATGTCATCTTTGGGAGCATATAAAAACCAAACTGGTATTCCGATTTGAATTTGGTTGATTTTATTCAAAAGATGGATCAATTCTTAATTGAAATGCATTTACACATTTTTATACTGTGTACCGAAGGTACACAGAGTATATTGGGTTTGTGCAAATGTATGTAACAGCCAGAAGGAAGCATCTCCGACCCCATAAAGTATATATATTCTTGATCAGCATCAACAGCCGAGTCGATATAGCCATGTCCGTCTGTCTGTCCGTCTGTCCGTATGAACGAAGAGATCTCAGAGATGGTAAGAGATAGAGGTTTGAAGTGTATGGAACATATATTTCTTATACTTGCAGGCAGATCAAGTTTAGTTTTGATTTTTGCCACGCCCCCTGCCTCCCCCGAAAATTAAAAAAAACTGAATATCTTCCACAACTTTGGAGTTACGTTGTTCGAACCCTTAAGACATATATTCTACTCATCATTTCTTATCAAGCGCCCATACATCGTTTTCCGATCAGATGAACAATAGTGGCGCTATATGTAAAAGAAAATTTAATGCAACGGCAACAACAACACTGCAGCCACTTACGAGAAAGAGAGAGCGAGAGGGCAATAGCTTACTGGACTGCGCCGCTTTCAGTTTCCCCCTCCCTTCTTTCCAATAGATTGTGTAAGTAGGCAAAGACGAAGTATGAGAGGAGCGATGCAATTGAGATGGCCTGCGGTTAGAAATATGATAGATATGATTATGTTAATAGGAAATTATATACAAATTTTATAATTTTACGAGTTATGTATTAGGGTAATTCTACCCATCATTACTTATCGCGCCCGTACATCGTTTTCAACCAGATGAACGATAGTCGAAAGAGTTGCACCCCCAGATTTTGAAAAAACCTCACACTTTAAAGTTATCAGTTACATACAAACAGGTACAGAGTATATTACAGTCGGGCTTGACCGACTTTCTTACTTGTTATTATTTCAAATATGGATGTTGGAACTCAGGTTTTGGGTGGACACTATTTTTGGGTCAATTTTGTAGCATTAATAGTCTCGGAAAAAAAGGGTCGCTCGACACAATTAATTCGAAGCATGAAAATCATGTGGTAGCTAATAATTAATGTATTGTAAAAGTTGCAGCTGCATATCCCCGCATAAGTAGACGCAGCAATGATATATGCCAAGTAACGTGCAGGTAAAGCAGGCCAATCCCAGTCGAAAATTAAAGAGGAAAAAATGTTCTGATTGAATTTCAATGCTTATTGACTATGATTAAAGGAAAAGTCTTGAGTGATATCACAATGCCAAATCAAAATTGGCATGTGCTATCAGCAAGAGGAAGCAAAAGGTCTTTCAGGTGTTCGAGACATCGGAAACGGACGAGCATAATTATGAATACGGCATTTCTTCATTGCATGCAAGGATCTTACGTATGGAGTTCATGCTTAAATGGGAATATACTCTTCCACAACAAAGAGGTGACTCTGATGACAGTGCCAACACAAACCCAAGGGAAAGTATAAGATAACCGGATATACAAAAAAAGTTCTTGGCAGAGCAAGGGCTAAAAGTGGACTACCCCAAGCAGGGCCATTGAAACACAAATGATGGAAATAACGATGAGGCAACTGCTCAGATAACAGAAATTCATCTGGATGTCAACAAAAGGTAAAAGATCATTTTCAATGTCTTAAGCTGTGGTGAAAATGTTAATGCATGCAAATATGGAAAATATGCTAAGGAGAAAACGAATCTTTTATGTACAAAATATCGGAAAAAAAACTATCTCCTACTGTTCATAAAATATTAGATCATGGTGAGCAGATAATACAACGACAACTATTATCGATAGGAGAGTTGTCAGAAAAGCCCAAGAATCTAAAAACTTGGACTACAAAAGGTATCGATGTGCAAAATATATCGACATCAAGAAAGCATGGACCTTTTCAACATGTTGTCGGCCTCCTCTGATCCCCGTATCTCATCTCTCAGACACATCCGAACACTCGACGAATTAACTGAAGAATATTAACCAGAAATATTATATCTATTAAGTACTAATGATATGAATACCTATATTGACAACATGTTTAAAGAAAATTAACAATTCCAATGTTAGAACTTTTTTTTTATGAAAATAAATTTTTATACTCTGTACCGAAGGTACAAAGAGTATATTGGGTTTGTGCAAATGTATGTAACAGCCAGAAGGAAGCTTCTCCGACCCTATAAAGTATATATATTCTTGATCAGCATCAACAGCCGAGTCGATATAGACATGTCCGTCTGTCCGTCTGTCCGTCCGTCTGTCCGTATGAACGCTGAGATCTCAGAGATGGTAAGAGATAGAGGTTTGAGGTGTATGGAACATATATTTCTTTTACTTGCAGGCAGATCAAGTTTAGTTTTTTTTTTGCCACGCCCCCTGCCTCCCCCGCAAATCGAAAAAAACCGTATAACTTCTACAATTTTGGAGTTAGGTTGTTCGAACCTTCTAGACATATATTCTCCTCATAATTTCTTATCGAGCCCCCATACATCGATGAATTTCCGATCAGATGAACGATAGTAGAGTTGCCACCACCGCAATTTGAAAAACACCTCAAATATCCCGCAATTTTAGAGTTAGGTGTTTAGAACCTTCTAGGCATATATTCTACATATATTCATTACTTATCGAACCGCAATACATTGTTTTCCGATCAGATGAACGATAGTAGAGTTGCCACCCCCGCAATTTGAAAAACACCTTAAATATCCCGCAATTTTGGAGTTAGGTTGTTCGAACCTTCTAGGCATATATTCTACTCATCATTACTTATCGAGCTCCCATACATAGTTTTCCGATCAGATGAACGATAGTAGAGTTGCCATCCCCGCAATTTGAAAAAAATCGAATATCTTCCACAATCTTAAAGACAGATTGTTTGAACCTTTTAGGCATATATTTTAATCGTCATTACTTATCGATCCACAATACACCGTTTCCAGATCAGATGAACGATATTCGAGTTATAAGCAAATCAAAAAGTACGCTGGGCAGCACTCCGTTTGTTCCCACACTTTGAAGTATTAGTTATATACAAACGGTACCAGAAAAATAAATTGCCGAAACCGTCAAAAATAACCTAAATCAGGCAATTTGTACTCAATTGCGCCAAAAGACATCATACAACTAAGGTGCTAAGACCTTAGATTTTAGGTCGTTTCACCTTAATTTAAGGCCAAAAGTTGCTAAAATGAAAATAAGATTCCACAAGTAGGGGGGAGGGATGAGGAGAGAGGGGGGACGCCGAAGACAAGAAGACCCATGCATGGGGGGGGGGGATTTATTCAGCGATAGTATTTTTGCCTCTGAAAAACATTTATTAACAATTATAAAAACTTTTTTAATTTACCCTTCCTCATCTGGGAATCGAACTCGGGACCTCGGGGATTGGAACACAGAAATGTCTGCACCTCAGCTCACACGACCACGCACCTCGTAAGGCGAAACACGCCAAATGACTTAAAAGAATGCAGCCGTATGTTATGCTATGAGTTTGTAATAGAAGTGGTGGTCTAGTGGGTAAGACTGTTGACTAAGAATGCCGAGGTCGTGGGTTCAATTCCTCTTGGAACCAGATAATTTTTTTTTTTTTTTTTTACCTTTTTTTATTTTTTGCAATGTCAAGAGTTCAAATAAACATCACGGATAATTTTACATTCCCGATTGCGGCTTATTGTTCGAAGTAGTAGTGTAGCACTTGGCACATTCAAAGATTAACTGACATTACCAACGCTTAGGAATCGTGACCATAAAAATTGGTGACGTATTGCCATAAAAAAACTGTCTGAAAATTTCCGTTTTAGGTTAAATTCTCATCGTTTAGGTAAATAATTGCCATGAGTGTTGAGTTATTGGCAATTTATTGTTTTAGGAACTGCTCAGCCTTAATAATAGGTTCTTCTTTTTTTTGAGTGTACAGAGTATATTACAGTCGGGCTTGACCGACTTTTTTACTTGTTTTAAGTAATTTCAAATTATATTGTTATTAAATTTAGTTAATTGTAGTTAGTTTTAAAACATAATTTTCAATAAATCGTTAAAAAAAAATTAAAATGTTTTGCCTATTTCATGAAATCTTTTCAGTGTATTCAAATATGAACTTTAGCAGCCGATCCTGAGTTACCCTGTTGACCTACAAAGACATGCTTTAGCTCATTTTAAAGCTACATCAATTCTCTTTAATCGTCCCTTTGAAATTTTTCAAATATCTCTTTCCGTTCAAAAGTTATTATTTTTGCAACGCTAAATCGGCGAAACGAGCCACTGTGCGCCGCCGTCCAAGACATGCAGCGTCAGCGCCTCGTGCAGGGTATCATGTTACCCAGCGGATGTGCCAACACCCAGTCGTTGACTCTGTGCAATAGTTGCTGACCCACCATAATGCGGAGTCAGCTAAGAGGGGAGCGAGGGTTGGTCGAATTCTTCGCTCATTTGATGGGAGCTGGGAGTTAATTGTTAACTTACACGCTCGAAACCCATTTCAACTACAGAAACAAGATAATGAATACGGAAAGTTCTAGACTGTCCAAAATCATAGCTAATCAATTTCTGAGTGAAAGGTCCTAGTTCTTTGAAAGATGACTGTGGAGTTATCATCGATTTTGGTAACCATTTACTTTGGCAACAAACCCACGCTTAAATCCCCACCAAAATATGTGAAGTAGAAAGGGTCGGATTTATTGCACAAGCGAAAAGGAGCACTGAAAGAAACCAGTATAAATCCCTTATACTTAACCTCGGAGCGAAAAACTACTTTTCGGACAGTGTGGGGGTTGACAGGATCAGCGCTATCGTCAGGACGAGATGTGAAACACTTAGCCTTAACTGTCGACCACACAGGAGTAACACGCAACAGGACTGTACCCTTTGCAATATTTGCACCAAGAAAGATGTGGTTTACTTTGTAGGAATCTACCCCATTCTAAAGGAGATTCGTATGGCACACTTTCTGCGTTCTTTTCTATCGGAAATTGAATTTTTTTGCCTGCTCAACGGAGTAAACTGGATAGCACTTGCCGCTTTCATCAAAGAAGCTATGCAATACCGCAATAAAATCCTAAGCGAATTTTTTCAGGCATTACCTACATATGTGGGCTTTATAAATTATAAATTATATATATATTATTATTTTTATAAAACCGTGTTGAAAAAAAAAAGAAAATTACATTAAATTAATCGAAATTAGGTTAGCCAGCTATAATTTAAGATGTTCACGTAAAATAGAAAAAAATAAACTACTACTACTAGTTCCTTTGATCCCCTTACGTTTCTGTGTCGCGTCCGTCGAATTGTCGTCATCACCTGGCTACCTATTCCCCCATCCTTTTTTAACCCAGCACCCTCCAGTTTGCAAAAAGAAAAAAAAGAGAAGGCAAAGCTAACTTCGACTGTGCCGAAGTTCTAATACACTTGAAAAAAAGATTACTCCAACTGATTTAACCGGTAAAATATATATAGGATATAGATATCAAATATTTACAATTTTTGAATCATTGATAATAAAAATTTGATACCATAAAATTAAACTTTTCTTAGTAAAACACATTTTCCGTCCGATCGGTCCAATGGCAGCTATATGCTATAGTCCTCCGATTTTGATAAATTTGTTCGAAATTATGTGACAGAATATAAAACTAATATATACCAAGATTGGAGACGCTACGATAGAAAAAAAAAGTTTTTTCTCACTAGAAGTATTTTTTTGAACCGACCGTTTATATGGCAGCTATATGCTATAGTCATCCGATTTTGATAATTTTTTTCCGAATTGTGTCAAAGCATATAAAACTAATATATATTAAGATTGGAGACGCTACGATGGAAAACAAAAAAGTTTTTCTCACTAGAAGTAGTTTTTTGACCGTCCGTTTCTATGGCAGCTATATGCTATAGTCATCCGATTTTGATCAATTTTTTTCCGAATTGTGGGGAAACATATAAAACTAATATATACTACGATTGGTGACGCTACGATGGAAATCAAAAAAGTTTTTCTCACAAAGACTTATTTTTCGACCGATCGTTCCTATGATAGCTATATGATATAGTCATCTGATCCGGCCGGTTCCGACATATTAGTTGCGTGCAGTAAAAAGAAGATTCTGTGCAAAATTTTAGCTCGATAGCTTTAAAACTGAGGGACTAGTTTGCGTAGAAACAGCCAGACAGACAGACAGACGGACAGACGGACAGACGGACAGACGGACAGACGGACGGACGGACAAGCGGAAATGAACTCAGCTCGTCGTCCTGATCAAGAATATATATAGTTTATGGGGTCGGAAATGAATATTTCTATGCGTTACAAACTTCTGGGCAAAATTAATATACACTTTTCAAGTGTATAAAAACGAGAAGGTAAAGCTAACTTCGACTGTGCCGAAGTTTTAATACACTTGAAAAATTTTAATCCAACTAATTTAACCGGTAAAATATATATAGGATATAGATATCAGATATTTAAAATTTTTAAATCATTGATAATAAAAATTTGATACCCTAAAAAAAACTTTTCTTAGTAAAACACATTTTTCGACCGATCGGTCCTATGGCAGCTATATGCTATAGTCAGCCGATTTTGATAAAATCTTCTAGAATTGTGTTGACGCATATATAACTAATATATACCAAGATTGGTGGCGCTACGATGAAAAACAAAAAAGTTTTTCTCGCTAGAGCTAGTTTTTTGACCAATCGTATAGTCATACGATCCGGCCGGTTCCGACATATAAGTTGCGTGCAGTAAAAAGAAGACTTTCATGATAAATCAAGCTACATAATTCAAAGTACATGTTACGAAATAATAATAGAAAAAAACGAGAAGGCAAAGCAACTTCGAATGTGCCGAAGTTTTAATACACTTGAAAAACTTAACTCCAACTGATTTAACCGGTAAAATATATATAGAATTTAGATATCAGATATTTAAAATTTTTAAATTATCGATAACAAAAATTTGATACCATAAAAAAATCTTTTCTCAGAAAAACACATTTTCCGACCGATCGGTTCAATGGCAGCTATATGCTATAGTCACCCGATTTTGATAAATTTTTTAGAAATTATGTGAAAGCATATAAAACTAATGTATACCAAGATTGGAGACGCTACGATGGAAAACAAGAAAGTTTTTCTCACTAGAAGTAGATTTTGGAACGAACATTTATATGACAGCTATATGCTATAGTCATCCGATTTTGATAAATTTTTTCAGAATTACGTGAAAAGATATAAAACTAGTATATACCATGATTGGTGAAGCTACGATGGGAAACTATAAAGTTTTTCTCACTAAGGTTAGTTTTTTGACCGACCGTTTATATGGCAGCTATATGATATAGTCATCCGAATTTTGATAAATTTTTCTAGAATTATGTGGAAGCATATAAAACTAACATATACCAAGATTAGTGACGCTACGATGGAAAACAAAAAAGTTTTTCTAACTAGAACTAGTTATTAGACCGATCGTTCCCATGGCAGCTATATGATATAGTCATCCGATCCGGCCGGTTCCGACATATGAGTTGCGTGCAGTAAAAAGAAGACTATGTGCAAAATTTCAGCTCGATAGCTTTAAAACTGAGACACTAGTTCGCGTAGAAACAGACAGACGGACAGACAGACGGACGAACGGAAAAGCGGAAATGAACTCAGCTCGTCGTCCTGATCAAGAATATATATAGTTTATGGGGTCGGAAATGAATATTTCTATGCGTTACAATCTTCTGGGCAAAATTAATATACACTTTTCAAGTGTATAAAAAATGTATGAATAACAAAAAAACAGAATTTCTTTTTGTCTTTTGGTTTGGTCTTTTGTTTGATACAACCGACTGCCTGATGAACAGTCTATTCCGCCAGCCATATTGCTAGCCCAAAACGCCTGCCATACGGTTAGATAAATCCGGCGACCGCCTGGCATTACCTTACGGATTTGAGGACAACCGATTTAAAATCTTGTATGGGAGCTGGTAAGGTGGGCGCCGGTCGCAGTCAGAACCCGGCTGCCATTCTCCAGGCGGGCGGCGATTTAAAGAACAATTGTTTTGGAAAAAAAAGAGAGCGTAAGTTAAAGTCGGCCCTGCTCGGTTTCGATATACCCGTTACTCAGGATATCAACATGTCCAAATTGTGGGAGATATGAGTTTTTTTTTTCCAATTTGCGGGGGAGGCAACTCTACTATAGCTCATCTGATCACGAAACGATGTATGGCTGATCGATAGGTAATAATTATTAAAATATATGTCTAGAGGGTTCAAACAATCTATTTTCAAAATTGTGGGAGATATGAGGTATTTTTATACACTTGAAAAGTGTATATTAATTTTGCCCAGAAGTTTGTAACGCATAGAAATATTCATTTCCGACCCCATAAATTATATATATTCTTGATCAGGACGACGAGCTGAGTTCATTTCCGCTTGTCCGTCCGTCCGTCTGTCTGTCCGTCTGTCTGTCTGTCTGTCTGTCTGTCTGTTTCTACGCAATCTAGTCCCTCAGTTTTAAAGCTATCGAGCTGAAATTTTGCACAGAATCTTCTTTTTACTGCACGCAACTAATATGTCGGAACCGGCCGGATCGGATGACTATATCATATAGCTGTCATAGGAAAAATAAGTCTTTGTGAGAAAAACTTTTTTGATTTCCATCGTAGCGTCACCAATCGTAGTATATATTAGTTTTATATGTTTCCCCACAATTCGGAAAAAAATTGATCAAAATCGGAAGACTATAGCATATAGCTGCCATAGAAACGGACGGTGAAAAAACTACTTCTAGTGAGAAAAACTTTTTTGTTTGTAGCGTCTCCAATCTTAATATATATTAGTTTTTTATGCTTTGACACAATTCGGAAAAAATTTATCAAAATCGGATGACTATAGCATATAGCTGCCATATAAACGGACGGTCAAAAAACTACTTTTAGTGAGAAAAACTTTTTTGTTTTTTATCGTAGCGTCCCCAATCTTGGTATACATTAGTTTTATATGCTTTCACATAATTTCTAAAAAATTTATCAAAATCGGGTGACTATAGCATATAGCTGCCATAGAAACGATCGGTCGGAAAATGTGTTTTACTAAGAAAAGTTTTTTTATGGTATCAAATTTTTATTATCAATAATTTAAAAATTTGAAATATCTGATATCTATATCCTATATATTTTTCCAGTTAAATCAGTTGGAGTAAAGTTTTCGTGAAGTAGTATTAAATAACTTTCGTTCAGCAAACGATGTTCGGAGTTAGGTTGTGTGCTTTTGAATTCTCGTTTAAATTGCGGGGGCGTGAACTTTTCTATCGTTCATCTGATCAGGAAACGATGTATGGCGGATCGATAGGTAATAATTATTAAAATATATATCTAGAAGGTTCAAACAATCTATTTTCAAAATTGTGGGAGATATGAGGTATTTTACAAATTGCGGGGGCGGCAACTCTACTATCGTTGATCTGATCGAAAAATGTATGTATGTATGTATGTATGTAATGTATGGCGGATCGATAGGTAATGATGATTAAGATATATGTCTAGAAGGTTTGAACAGTCTATTTTCAAAATTGTGGGAGAAATGAGGTTTTTTTCAAATTGCGGGGGCGTGGCAAAAATTCGAAACAAACTTGATCTGCCTGCAGACAATACAAGTCTACACTGAAAATTTGGTAGCTCTAGCTCTTATAGTCTATGAGATCTAGGTGTTCATACGGACAGACGGACATGTCTATATCGACTCGGCTATTGATGCTGATCAAGAATATATATACTTTATGGGGTCGGAAATGCTTCCTTCTGCCTGTTACATACATTTGCACGAACTTAGTATACCCTTTTTACTCTACGAGTAATGGGTATAAAAATAGGAGGCTAACATCGGCTACGCCGATGTTTTAATTACCCTTGCAGTTCGCAGATTTTGTTTAAAGGGAGAGATAGAGAAAGAGAGAAAATCAAGTGCCTTCTTACATTAGCTTACTAAGTCAGATGTAACTCAGCTACCCGGGGTATACCTAGTCTACTTTTAAATAGACTGGAGGTTGCAAGCTGCTTGAAATTGTCAGCACACTAACAATCTGCAAAGATATATCAGATGATTTGGTGACAAGTCCCATCCCCCATAACTAGTAATTAAATTTTCTTACTTATTTATATTCTTACAAATATATATTTTTATTTATTTATTCATTTAAATTTTTCTAACAACTTTATATATAATCTTACAAATTCATATACAAATATTAAAATCTATCTGGTTAATTTAAGACCTAACGAAAATGGCATCATGATGATTATACAGCGTTTCATACACTTGGGCTTTAATATTTGACCCTTCGATGGTTAAAAATGTCCAGTCAATTTCTGTCAGCTGCTTTGTACTATGGGCATTTCCTATGATGGAAGTAAAATTATTCTCGATAAGCTTCGATTCCAGTTCATCCTGTCCTGTAGAGCGGCATATATTAAAATCACCTAAAATGACAATTCTTTTTCTCACGCTCAACTCTTCCTCAATACACGACGCAACTATCCTTCTAGATTGGGAGACTGGAATTGAGCGATTTCTGTATATTACTATATACACTATGGGCAGGTGCTCAAATGTAATGATTTGGCAAACCTCGTTAATATTTCCCGTTTTAATATTTTTAAGCGACTTCACTTCCACATTTCGGGCAATGTGAGGTTTCGCATAAAATATAATTCCGTTTGGTGATCTTCTACTGTCCTCCCGTGCACGACCATCAATCCTAGCTACTATATTTAGACCATTCATAGCACATTCTTCTCCTTCTCTGGTCCAACTCTCCACGAGGCACAAAATATCTGCTGACCTTAAAATGCTATCTGCCAATATGTCTGTATTGCGCTGATGTAAAACTTGAACATTATGGTAATACACCAATACCTTATCTGCTGCTTGGTCAAAAATCCACCTGTGGCATGGTGTTAGGCTTTTCTCGGTTCTGAGACTTTTTAGCTCAATATAAACCGGATCCGTTTCTTGCATTTCTCTCGGCGCATGAAATGTTCCAATAATAAGGTTTTTTTGATCGAGCTTCGGATTCTAACGACGATTCCATAAATTTTAACCATAACTGATTCGTTTGGTCCGCTTGGAGAACAGTCAATTTGAATGAGTTGCCCACTTGTTCCATTCACTAACCCGTCAGCGGTGTTTATATTTACAGTGATCATGTACTTCGCTGTCGTTTGAAGTGTTAGCGCGTAAGGAAGCCCCTAACTATCCGAAGTATTGAACAACTTTACATTTTCCAAAACTGTTAATTTGTTCTAAGGGTTTACCGATGTTGCCTTAACAGTATCCTTCGCCAATGAGATAAACTCCTCCGATTTTTTTTGAGCTAGCTAGTAGAAGAGTCTTATTGCTTCACTTGGGATGTTTCCTAACTCCTTGGCATTGACTTCTCTTTGTTTGATCAAAGCTATGTCGGCTTCTGTCATTTTTCCTTCCGACATATTGTTTAGCGCTATAGCAAAATCACTATCCACAAGTTGTCGCATTATTTCTGTCAATTCATAAAATTTAAATTGATCCCACAGAAGTGTTCCTGTGATAACGCTGTAATAATTCACTTATCACCAACCGGGGAAAGCAGTTTGAGGTCTTCAAAAGCTTATATTGATATTCCGCAAAATATGTCATTTGTTTTGAAAATTTGCTTCAGTCGACTGTCCAAGTACGACATCATTTTGGCACCCAACATTGATATCTCATCAATAATAATAAGCTTTACATCAATTAGCTTTGAGTGCATGGAATTCAAGGAATCGTTGCCTAAAGGTCGTAGTCCCGCAGAACTCTGGTTCAATGGCAACGAGAGCACCGAGTGCAAGGTTAATCCTCCAATACCGTAGGCAGCCTTTCCTGTAGGCGCGCAAAGTAAAACTTTTGCCGTCTCTGGGTTGCTCTGGGTTGCAATAGTGGTGAATCTCAACATGAGCGACTGGTATATCGTCGAAATTAGGCGTCGCTTCCCCACACTTGTTCCTTGTTGCTTTGCGTTCATGCTATGCATTACATGGGCGTACTATTATCGTTGTTTACTATTTAAAGAGCGCACAAAGCCATACAAATCATTAGCAGGAATTAATGGGGGCAATTTGATAAGCCGAGGTTCATTTTCATCTGAATTATTTTCAGAAGCGTTTTCGCCAAAAACATTAGGATTTCTTCCTACTTCTGGAATTGCAAATCCGCGGAATTCCTCATCCAAAAATTGCTGTATTTTCTTGGTTTTCCGTGTCGGCATTCTCTTCTTCCATTGCGTTATGCAAAGCTTGATCAAATTCCTCTTCATATATTAAATCATATTTCCTTCTGTTATTTCCAATAACTATTTTATATAACTATTTTAAAGTATAGGATTCTTCATTATCTTTGTCCAGTATATCCGTTGCTTCATTACGCCAAGGCCAAAAAAGCATTATCAGTTCCCTAAAGTAATCCGATCTAGATATATTCTTACTGTAGCTTCTACATCTGAGAATATAGTGATTTCTTATTTTTTTTTTAAATTCCTGCTCCATTTTGTAAAATGAGATTTTTTCCAATTTCATAATTTCCTTCTCCTTCCTCTTGCTCCACATTTTCATCTTCCTCCTGTCTTTGAGTCGTTTTGCAGTCATGAAGAGCGACGAAATCTGCCAGACAAACATCTTCCATAGATTCTGGTCCAAGCACAAAATAATCATGGATTCCAGGTGTATAAATATCAGTTGATCCTGGGGGAACTCGCTCCAAATCCTTTTTTGGCTTTATCATCCGAACTCTTTGGTCGGGCAGTGATGTATTTATATATCTGGATCGAACTGCTAGAATATAACTACTGTAGTTTATGCCTAACTGGGAAAGAAACGTGTCGAAGTCGTTTAAATTGGTTTCCACATCCAGTTCAGCGGTACGCCTTTCATTTAGTACCTCTTGGATCCTCTTCCATGTGGCTTTATGCCTTTCTCTGTCTAATTCAGCCTCTTCGAAAAGATATAAAATTTTCGTTTCAGGCATTAGAGGATAAGGAAAATTGAATCTGCATATTCCTTCCCTATTTAGTTCCCTTTTACAAGTGGCACTATGTTTGTGGCCTTGGTACCTAATAACTTCCTGCAGATCACTATTTTCACCATTTGTGGTTATAAACCTATCTATAAAACTGACTACCTCGTCTATGTTTGATGAGCCGTCGTTAGAATGTAACTTCGGAGCACCTTTCAGCCAGTACATTCAATGAGAATGTGGCGAACCTCTGTGCTGGAATTCAATTCTCCAATAAAAGTGTGAAAGTTGAAATTCCCCAAAAATATCTGTCTTGATTAGCTTCATCAGTTGATGAAGTCTATAATCAAAATACCTAGCGCAAGTTACAGGATCTGATCGGATCAATCGAGCCTTTTCCAAACTTGAGAGATCAGAAGCCTCTTCTTCGGTGATTACTCTATTATCAATCAGAAGGGATAGGGTTTCTGCAGCGGAGAGGGTTATAAACGAGAAGGCAAAGCTAACTTCGACTGTGGCGAAGTTTTAATACCTGAAAAACTTTACTCCAACTGATTTAACCGGTAAAAATATATAAGGATATAGATATCAGATATTTAAAATTTTAAATCATTGATAATAAAAGTTTTAAACCAAAAAAAAAAACTTTTCTTAGTAAAACACATTTTTCGACAGATCGGTCCTATGGCAGCTATATGCTATAGTCATCCGATTTTGATGAAATCTTCCAGAATTGTGTTGACGCTTATAAAACTAACATATACCAAGATTGGTGACGCTACGATGGAAAATAAAAAAAAAGTTTTTCTCACTAGAACTAGTTTTTTGACCGACCGTTTATATGGCAGCTATATGCTATATTCATCTGATTTTGATCAATTTTTCCACAAATATGTAAAATCATCTAAAACTAATATATATTAAGATTGGTGACGCTACAATGGAAAATAAAAAAGTTTTTCTCACTAAGACTTATTTTCGACCGATCGTTCCTATGGCAGCTATAAGATATAGTCATCCGATCTGGCCGGTTCCGACATATTAGTTGCGTGCAGTAAAAAGAAGACTCTGTGCAAAATTTCAGCTCGATAACTTTAAAAATGAGGGACTAGTTTGCGAAGAAACAGACAGACGGACAGACAGACAGACAGACGGACGAGGACGGACGGACGGACAGACGGAATTCAACTCAGCTCGTCGTCCTGATCAAGAATATATATAGTTTATGGGGTCGGAAATGAATATTTCTAAGTGTTACAAACTTCTGGGCAAAATTAATATACACTTTTCAAGTGTATAACAAGTAAGAAAGTCGGTCAAGCCCGATTGTAATATACTCTGTACCTGTTTGTATATAACTGATAACTTTAAAGTGTGAGGTTTTTTCAAAATCTGGGGGTGGCAACTCTTTCGACTATCGTTCATCTGGTTGAAAAACGATGTACGGGCTCGATAAGTAATGATGGGTAGAATTAGCCTAATACATAACTCGTAAAATTATAAAATTTGTATATAATTTCCTATTAACATAATCATATCTATCATATTTCTGACCGCAGGCCATCTCAATTGCATCGCTCCACTCATACTTCGTCTTTGCCTACTTACACAATCTATTGGAAAGAAGGGAGGGGGAATCTGAAAGCGGCGCAGTCCAGTAAGCTATTGCCCTCTCGCTCTCTCTTTCTCGTAAGTGGCTGCAGTGTTGTTGTTGCCGTTGCATTAAATTTTCTTTTACATATAGCGCCACTATTGTTCATCTGATCGGAAAACGATGTATGGGGGCTTGATAAGAAATGATGAGTAGAATATATGTCTTAAAGGTTCGAACAACGTAACTCCAAAATTGTGGAAGATATTCAGTTTTTTTAATTTGCGGGGGAGGCAGAGGGCGTGGCAAAAATCAAAACTAAACTTGATCTGCCTGCAAGTATAAGAAATATATGTTCCATACACTTCAAACCTCTATCTCTTACAATCGCTGAGATCTCTTCGTTCATACGGACAGACGGACAGACGGACATAGCTATATCGACTCGGCTGTTGATGCTGATCAAGAATATATATACTTTATGGGGTCGGAGATGCTTCCTTCTGGCTGTTACATACATTTGCACAAACCCAATATACTCTGTGTACCTTCGGTACAGAGTATAACGAGAAGGCAAAGCTAACTTCGACTGTGCCGAAGTTTTAATACACTTGAAAAACTTTACTTCAACTGATTTAACCGGTAAAATATATATAGGATATAGATATCAGATATTTGAAAATTATGAAATCATTGATAATAAAAATTTGATACCATAAAAAAAACTTTTCTTAGTAAAACACATTTTCCGACCGATCGGTCCTATGGCAGCTATATGCTATAGTCATCCGATTTTGATAGTTTTTTTCAAAATTATGTGAAAGCATATAAAACTAATATATACCAAGATTGGGGACGCTACGATAAAAAACAAAAAAGTTTTTCTCACTAGAAGTGGTTTTTTGACCGACCGTTTATATGGCAGCTATATGCTATAGTAATCCGATTTTGATACATTTTTTCAGAATTGTGTGGAAACATATAAAACAAATATATACTACGATTGGAGACGCTACGATGAAAATCAAAAAAGTTTTTTTTCACAACGACTTATTTTTCGACCGATCGTTCCTATGGCAGCTATATGCTATAGTGATCCGATTTTGATACATTTTTCCAGAATTATGTGGAAGCATATAAAACTAACATATACCAAGATTGGGGACGCTACGATTTAAAACAAAAAGTTTTTCTAACTAGAACTTGTTCTTAGACCGATCGTTCCTATGGCAGCTATATGATATAGTCATATGATCCGGCCGGTTCCGACATATTAGTTGCGTGCAGTAAAAAGAAGACTCTGTGCAAAATTTCAGCTCGATAGCTTTAAAACTGAGAGACTAGTTCGCGTAGAAACAGACAGACGACAGACGGACAGACAGACGGACGGACGGACAAGCGGAAATGAACTCAGCTCGTCGTCCTGATCAAGAATATATATAGTTTATGGGGTCGGAAATGAATATTTCTATGCGTTACAAACTTCTGGGCAAAATTAATATACACTTTTCAAGTGTATAACGAGAAGGCAAAGCTAACTTCGACTGTGCCGAAGTTCTAATACACTTGAAAAAGATTACTCCAACTGATTTAACCGGTAAAATATATATAGGATATAGATATCAAATATTTACAATTTTTAAATCATTGATAATACAAATTTGATACCATAAAAAAAACTTTTCTTAGTAAAACACATTTTTCGTCCGATCGGTCCAATGGCAGCTATATGCTATAGTCCTCCGATTTTGATAAATTTTTTCGAAATTATGTGAAAGAATATAAAACTAATATATACCAAGATTGGAGACGCTACGATAGAAAAAAAAAAGTTTTTCTCACTAGAAGTATTTTTTTGACCGACCGTTTATATGCCAGCTTTATGCTATAGTCATCCGATTTTGATCAATTTTTTCCGAATTGTTTCAAAGCGTATAAAACTAATATATATTAAGATTGGAGACGCTACGATGGAAAACAAAAAAGTTTTTCTCACTAGAAGTAGGTTTTTGAACGTCTGTTTCTATGGCAGCTATATGCTATAGTCATCCGATTTTAATAAATTTTTCCGAATTGTGGGGAAACATATAAAACTCATATATACTACGATTGGTGACGCTACGATGGAAATCAAAAAAGTTTTTCTCACAAAGACTTATTTTTCCACCGATCGTTCCTATGACAGCTATATGATATAGTCATCCGATCCGGCCGGTTCCGACATATTAGTTGCGTGCAGTAAAAAGAAGATTCTGTGCAAAATTTCAGCTCGATAGCTTTAAAACTGAGGGACTAGTTTGCGTAGAAACAGACAGACAGACAGACGGACAGACAGATAGACGGACAGACGGACGGACGGACAAGCGGAAATGAACTCAGCTCGTCGTGTGGCATGGTGTTAGGCTTTTCTCGGTTCTGAGACTTTTTAGCTCAATATAAACCGGATCCGTTTCTTGCATTTCTCTCGGCGCATGAAATGTTCCAATAATAAGGTTTTTTTGATCGAGCTTCGGATCCTACCGACGATTCCATAAATTTTAACCATAACTGATTCGTTTGGTCCGCTTGGAGAACAGTCAATTTGAATGAGTTGCCCACTTGTTCCATTCACTAACCCGTCAGCGGTGTTTATATTTACAGTGATCATGTACTTCGCTGTCGTTTGAAGTGTTAGCGCGTAAGGAAGCCCCTAACTATCCGAAGTATTGAAACAACTTTACATTTTCCAAAACTGTTAATTTGTTCTAAGGGTTTACCGATGTTGCCTTAACAGTATCCTTCGCCAATGAGATAAACTCCTCCGATTTTTTTTGAGCTAGCTAGTAGAAGAGTCTTATTGCTTCACTTGGGATGTTTCCTAACTCCTTGGCATTAACTTCTCTTTGTTTGATCAAAGCTATGTCGGCTTCTGTCATTTTTCCTTCCGACATATTGTTTAGCGCTATAGCAAAACCACTATCCACAAGTTGTCGCATTATTTCTGTCAATTCATAAAATTTAAATTGATCCCACAGAAGTGTTCCTGTGATAACGCTGTAATAATTCACTTATCACCAACCGGGGAAAGCAGTTTGAGGTCTTCAAAAGCTTATATTGATATTCCGCAAAATATGTCATTTGTTTTGAAAATTTGCTTCAGTCGACTGTCCAAGTACGACATCATTTTGGCACCCAACATTGTCATATCTCATCAATAATAATAAGCTTTACATCAATTAGCTTTGAGTGCATGGAATTCAAGGAATCGTTGCCTAAAGGTCGTAGTCCCGCAGAACTCTGGTTCAATGGCAACGAGAGCACCGAGTGCAAGGTTAATCCTCCAATACCGTAGGCAGCCTTTCCTGTAGGCGCGCAAAGTAAAACTTTTGCCGTCTCTGGGTTGCTCTGGGTTGCAATAGTGGTGAATCTCAACATGAGCGACTGGTATATCGTCGAAATTAGGCGTCGCTTCCCCACACTTGTTCCTTGTTGCTTTGCGTTCATGCTATGCATTACATGGGCGTACTATTATCGTTGTTTACTATTTAAAGAGCGCACAAAGCCATACAAATCATTAGCAGGAATTAATGGGGGCAATTTGATAAGCCGAGGTTCATTTTCATCTGAATTATTTTCAGAAGCGTTTTCGCCAAAAACATTAGGATTTCTTCCTACTTCTGGAATTGCAAATCCGCGGAATTCCTCATCCAAAAATTGCTGTATTTTCTTGGTTTTCCGTGTCGGCATTCTCTTCTTCCATTACGTTATGCAAAGCTTGATCAAATTCCTCTTCATATATTAAATCATATTTCCTTCTGTTATTTCCAATAACTATTTTATATAACTATTTTAAAGTATAGGATTCTTCATTATCTTTGTCCAGTATATCCGTTGCTTCATTACGCCAAGGCCAAAAAAGCATTATCAGTTCCCTAAAGTAATCCGATCTAGATATATTCTTACTGTATCTTCTACATCTGAGAATATAGTGATTTCTTATTTTTTTTTAAATTCTGCTCCATTTTGTAAAATGAGATTTTTCCAATTTCATAATTTCCTTCTCCTTCCTCTTGCTCCACATTTTCATCTTCCTCCTGTCTTTGAGTCGTTTTGCAGTCATGAAGAGCGACGAAATCTGCCAGACAAACATCTTCCATAGATTCTGGTCCAAGCACAAAATAATCATGGATTCCAGGTGTATAAATATCAGTTGATCCTGGGGGAAGTCGCTCCAAATCCTTTTTTGGCTTTATCATCCGAACTCTTTGGTCGGGCAGTGATGTATTTATATATCTGGATCGAACTGCTAGAATATAACTACTGTAGTTTATGCCTAACTGGGAAAGAAACGTGTCGAAGTCGTTTAAATTGGTTTCCACATCCAGTTCAGCGGTACGCCTTTCATTTAGTACCTCTTGGATCCTCTTCCATGTGGCTTTATGCCTTTCTCTGTCTAATTCAGCCTCTTCGAAAAGATATAAAATTTTCGTTTCAGGCATTAGAGGATAAGGAAAATTGAATCTGCATATTCCTTCCCTATTTAGTTCCCTTTTACAAGTGGCACTATGTTTGTGGCCTTGGTACCTAATAACTTCCTGCAGATCACTATTTTCACCATTTGTGGTTATAAACCTATCTATAAAACTGACTACCTCGTCTATGTTTGATGAGCCGTCGTTAGAATGTAACTTCGGAGCACCTTTCAGCCAGTACATTCAATGAGAATGTGGCGAACCTCTGTGCTGGAATTCAATTCTCCAATAAAAGTGTGAAAGTTGAAATTCCCCAAAAATATCTGTCTTGATTAGCTTCATCAGTTGATGAAGTCTATAATCAAAATACCTAGCGCAAGTTACAGGATCTAATCGGATCAATCGAGCCTTTTCCAAACTTGAGAGATCAGAAGCCTCTTCTTCGGTGATTACTGTATTATCAATCAGAAGGGATAGGGTTTCTGCAGCGGAGAGGGTTATAAACGAGAAGGCAAAGCTAACTTCGACTGTGGCGAAGTTTTAATACACTTGAAAAACTTTACTCCAACTGATTTAACCGGTAAAATATATATAGGATATAGATATCAGATATTTAAAATTTTTAAATCATTGATAATAAAAGTTTTAAACCATAAAAAAAAACTTTTCTTAGTAAAACACATTTTTCGACAGATCGGTCCTATGGCAGCTATATGCTATAGTCATCCGATTTTGATGAAATCTTCCAGAATTGTGTTGACGCTTATAAAACTAACATATACCAAGATTGGTGACGCTACGATGGAAAATAAAAATGTTTTTCTCACTAGAACTAGTTTTTTGACCGACCGTTTATATGGCAGCTATATGCTATATTCATCTGATTTTGATAAATTTTTCCACAAATATGTAAAATCATCTAAAACTAATATATATTAAGATTGGTGACGCTACAATGGAAAATAAAAAAGTTTTTCTCACTAAGACTTATTTTCGACCGATCGTTCCTATGGCAGCTATAAGATATAGTCATCCGATCTGGCCGGTTCCGACATATTAGTTGCGTGCTGTAAAAAGAAGACTCTGTGCAAAATTTCAGCTCGATAACTTTAAAAATGAGGGACTAGTTTGCGTAGAAACAGACAGACAGACGGACAGACGGACAGACAGACGGACGGACGGACGGACGGACAGACGGAATTCAACTCAGCTCGTCGTCCTGATCAAGAATATATATAGTTTATGGGGTCGGAAATGAATATTTCTAAGTGTTACAAACTTCTGGGCAAAATTAATATACACTTTTCAAGTGTATAACAAGTAAGAAAGTCGGTCAAGCCCGACTGTAATATACTCTGTACCTGTTTGTATATAACTGATAACTTTAAAGTGTGAGGTTTTTTCAAAATCTGGGGGTGGCAACTCTTTCGACTATCGTTCATCTGGTTGAAAAACGATGTACGGGCTCGATAAGTAATGATGGGTAGAATTAGCCTAATACATAACTCGTAAAATTATAAAATTTGTATATAATTTCCTATTAACATAATCATATCTATCATATTTCTGACCGCAGGCCATCTCAATTGCATCGCTCCACTCATACTTCGTCTTTGCCTACTTACACAATCTATTGGAAAGAAGGGAGGGGGAAACTGAAAGCGGCGCAGTCCAGTAAGCTATTGCCCTCTCGCTCTCTCTTTCTCGTAAGTGGCTGCAGTGTTGTTGTTGCCGTTGCATTAAATTTTCTTTTACATATAGCGCCACTATTGTTCATCTGATCGGAAAACGATGTATGGGGGCTTGATAAGAAATGATGAGTAGAATATATGTCTTAAAGGTTCGAACAACGTAACTCCAAAATTGTGGAAGATATTCAGTTTTTTTAATTTGCGGGGGAGGCAGAGGGCGTGGCAAAAATCAAAACTAAACTTGATCTGCCTGCAAGTATAAGAAATATATGTTCCATACACTTCAAACCTCTATCTCTTACCATTTCTGAGATCTCTTCGTTCATACGGACTGACGGACTGATAGACGGACAGACGAACAAGGCTATATTGACTCGGCCCTTGATGCTGATCAAGAATATATATACTTTATGGGGTCGGAGATGCTTCCTTCTGGCTGTTTCATACATTTGCACAAACCCAATATACTCTGTGTACCTTCGGTACAGAGTATAACGAGAAGGCAAAGCTAACTTCGACTGTGCCGAAGTTTTAATACACTTGAAAAACTTTACTTCAACTGATTTAACCGGTAAAATATATATAGGATATAGATATCAGATATTTGAAAATTATGAAATCATTGATAATAAAAATTTGATACCATAAAAAAAACTTTTCTTAGTAAAACACATTTTCCGACCGATCGGTCCTATGGCAGCTATATGCTATAGTCATCCGATTTTGATAGTTTTTTTCAAAATTATGTGAAAGCATATAAAACTAATATATACCAAGATTGGGGACGCTACGATAAAAAACAAAAAAGTTTTTCTCACTAGAAGTGGTTTTTTGACCGACCGTTTATATGGCAGCTATATGCTATAGTAATCCGATTTTGATACATTTTTTCAGAATTGTGTGGAAACATATAAAACAAATATATACTACGATTGGAGACGCTACGATGAAAATCAAAAAAGTTTTTTTCACAACGACTTATTTTTCGACCGATCGTTCCTATGGCAGCTATATGCTATAGTGATCCGATTTTGATACATTTTTCCAGAATTATGTGGAAGCATATAAAACTAACATATACCAAGATTGGGGACGCTACGATTTAAAACAAAAAAGTTTTTCTAACTAGAACTTGTTCTTAGACCGATCGTTCCTATGGCAGCTATATGATATAGTCATATGATCCGGCCGGTTCCGACATATTAGTTGCGTGCAGTAAAAAGAAGACTCTGTGCAAAATTTCAGCTCGATAGCTTTAAAACTGAGAGACTAGTTCGCGTAGAAACAGACAGACGACAGACGGACAGACAGACGGACGGACGGACAAGCGGAAATGAACTCAGCTCGTCGTCCTGATCAAGAATATATATAGTTTATGGGGTCGGAAATGAATATTTCTATGCGTTACAAACTTCTGGGCAAAATTAATATACACTTTTCAAGTGTATAACGAGAAGGCAAAGCTAACTTCGACTGTGCCGAAGTTCTAATACACTTGAAAAAGATTACTCCAACTGATTTAACCGGTAAAATATATATAGGATATAGATATCAAATATTTACAATTTTTAAATCATTGATAATACAAATTTGATTCCATAAAAAAAAACTTTTCTTAGTAAAACACATTTTCCGTCCGATCGGTCCAATGGCAGCTATATGCTATAGTCCTCCGATTTTGATAAATTTTTTCGAAATTATGTGAAAGAATATAAAACTAATATATACCAAGATTGGAGACGCTACGATAGAAAAAAAAAGTTTTTCTCACTAGAAGTATTTTTTTGACCGACCGTTTATATGCCAGCTTTATGCTATAGTCATCCGATTTTGATCAATTTTTTCCGAATTGTTTCAAAGCGTATAAAACTAATATATATTAAGATTGGAGACGCTACGATGGAAAACAAAAAAGTTTTTCTCACTAGAAGTAGGTTTTTGACCGTCCGTTTCTATGGCAGCTATATGCTATAGTCATCCGATTTTAATAAATTTTTCCGAATTGTGGGGAAACATATAAAACTAATATATACTACGATTGGTGACGCTACGATGGAAATCAAAAAAGTTTTTCTCATAAAGACTTATTTTTCCACCGATCGTTCCTATGACAGCTATATGATATAGTCATCCGATCCGGCCGGTTCCGACATATTAGTTGCGTGCAGTAAAAAGAAGATTCTGTGCAAAATTTCAGCTCGATAGCTTTAAAACTGAGGGACTAGTTTGCGTAGAAACAGACAGACAGACAGACAAAATCGGAAGACTATAGCATATAGCTGCCATAGAAACGGACGGTCAAAAAACTACTTCTAGTGAGAAAAACTTTTTTGTTTTCCATCGTAGCGTCTCCAATCTTAATATATATTAGTTTTTTATGCTTTGACACAATTCGGAAAAAATTAATCAAAATCGGATGACTATAGCATATAGCTGCCATATAAACGGACGGTCAAAAAACTACTTTTAGTGAGAAAAACTTTTTTGTTTTTTATCGTAGCGTCCCCAATCTTGGTATATATTAGTTTTATATGCTTTCACATAATTTCAAAAAAATTATCAAAATCGGATGACTATAGCATATAACTGCCATAGAAACGATCGGTCGGAAAATGTGTTTTACTAAGAAAAGTTTTTTTTATGGTATCAAATTTTTATTATCAATAATTTAAAAATTTGAAATATCTGATATCTATATCCTATATATATTTTTCCAGTTAAATCAGTTGGAGTAAAGTTTTTCAAGTGTATTAAAACTTCGGCACAGTCGAAGTTAGCTTTGCCTTCTCGTTTTTTGGTACTTTTGCCTTCTTCCTAAGGCAAATAGAAATAGTGCTTTTTATTCGCGTTAGTTCACTTGTACATGTACAAAATTTTTGGTACTTTTGCACAGCGCCGATCGTAAAACCGAATTTGAAATTTGGCCTTTCGGCCGTAATTTCCATCTGCTCATTAAGAATCTCCTGAACAATTGGCTGATCAGCAATAAAGGAAACTTCCTGAATATCGCCAAATTCACAAAGCCAGTTTGGGGAAACTGAAATGTTGTGCTTTTGGAATAATTCAGTATTTACCAAATACCGCAGGGCCTCGATGACCCTTGTTGGTCTTATGGTTTCAGTCATGAAATTGTGGCGATATTCCAGTTTGCGTTTTAAATGCACCTGGACCACATGACTATTTTCAAAAGTGCGCGGAAGAGCAGTGACTGTTTCCGAAACGGAAATTGGTATATTGACCACTGCTCCTCTTACCGCGCACTGTCTTTCGTAGCCAAGAGAAACGATTCGCATGAATGGAATTCTTGTCGAAATCAGTCTTTCTTCTAAGAAAGTTAGACCATTAAGGCAATTGGGGATATCGGGGAAATCGAATCCTTTGGAAAGACATAAATTTTGAATTTTGTCCTTGGAAATATCGTTGCGACAAGTATTACAAAATACATAATTCTCAGAGGAACTCGGAAATTTATCGGACAAGTAGAAGGCCTTTGATATATCTAAATATCTATATTTTGAAGATATAACTGATCTATTAAGGGATTTAAGCAGAAATGGAAACCAAGTGCCTCCGCAGATCGTACATATGTGCGTTGGCCCCTTCTTAATATTATTAAGGTAATGTTCCCGGGCAATGCTGATTCTCCGCAGCCTCTGTAGATCCCGTTGTTCTTCTTGCTCTTCAAGTGACATTGCTGATCGTATCTCTCTGTTTCACTGGGATTGTCCTTCCGACTCCGCTTCGCGATTTTGAGAGTTTGCTCGATAGCTGATAACTCGAGCTTCAATCATCTGCTAAATTTGTTTTGCTCTTCTTCGGGCTTCCGCTCGAGTAATTCGTCTCTGCGAGGAAGTTATATTTTGCTCACGGCGACGGTCACGTACATTTTGCCTAACACTCCGATAATTTTCGGCATATCTTTCGCGCTCCTCTTCTCTAAATTCCACATTAAGTCTGTAATCTGCATGCTCAGCGGTATTTCGAGCCTGTTCCTCCTCTTTAATTTTCGGAATGCTGTGTCGCATAGCATGGTCTACGGTATTTCTTTCCTGTTCCACTTCTCTATATTCCGCATCTAGTCGGCGATAAGCATGCTCCAAGGTATTACGAGCCTGTTCCTTCTCTTTAATTTTCGGAATGCTGTGTCGCATAGCATGGTTTTCGGTATTTCTTTCCTGTTCCACTTCTCTATATTCCGCATCTAGTCGGCGATAAGCATGCTCCAAGGTATTACGAGCCTGTTCCTCTCTAATTTGCGGAATGCCTCGTCGCGTATCATGGTTTTCGGTATTTCTTTCCTGCTCCACTTCTCTATATTCCGCATCTAGTCGGCGATAAGCATGCTCCAAGGTATTACGAGCCTGTTCCTCCTCTCTAATTTGCGGAATGCTGCTTCGCATAGCATGGTTTTCGGTATTTCTTTCCTGTTCCACTCCTATATATTCCGCATTTAGTCGGTGATCTGCATGTTCAGCGGCATTACGGACCTGTTCCTGATCTCTAAATGACACATTGCTTCGACGAGTTGAGCTAAAGCGTCATGTCTCCGTTCCTCTTGTCGAAATTCATCGTTATATTCCCAAACATTACTTAGTCGTTGTGAGTTGCGTACACTTCTTAAATTTTCCGCGTAAAAAATGCGACTACGACTTGTAGCCTCCCGGCGTCTTTGCTCCTGCGATTTTCTTGTTACAAGCGGCATTATGGCTCTTTTAAAAAACACTCGAACAACACTAAAAAAAAACATAAAAAACTTAAAAACGAGAAGGCAAAGCTAACTTCGACTGTGGCGAAGTTTTAATACACAAAAAAAACTTTAATCCAACTGATTAAACCGGTAAAATAGGATATAGATATCAGATATTTAAAATTTTTAAATCATTGATAATAAAAATTTAATACCATAAAAAAAACTTTTCTTAGTAAATCACATTTTTCGGCCGATCGGTCCTATGGCAGCTATATGCTATAGTTATCCGATTTTGATAAAATCTTCCAGAATTGTGTTGACGCATATAACACTAATATATACCAAGATTGGTGACGCTACGATGGAAAATAAAAAAGTTTTTCCAACTAGAACTAGTTTTTTGACCCACCATTTATATGGCAGCTATATGCTATATTCATCCGATTTTGATAAATTTTTCCACAAATATGTGAAATCATCTAAAACTATTCAAAACCAAGATTGGTGACGCTACGATGGAAAATAAAAAAGTTTTTCTCACTATGACTTATTTTCCGACCGATCGTTCCTATGTCAGCTATAAGATATAGTCATCCGATCCGGCCGGTTCCGACATATTAGTTGCGTGCAGTAAAAAGAAGACTCTGTGCAAAATTTCAGCTCGATAGCTTTAAAACTGAGAGACTAGTTTGCGTAGAAACAGACAGACGGACAGACGGACCGACGGACAGACGGACAGACAGACGGACAGACGGACGGACGGACAAGCGGAAATGAACTCGGCTCGTCGTCTTGATCAAGAATATATATAGTTTATGGGGTCGGAAATGAATATTTCTATGCGTTACAAACTTCTGGGCAAAATTAATATACACTTTTCAAGTGTATAACGAGAAGGCAAAGCTAACTTCGACTGTGCCGAAGTTTTAATACACTTGAAAAACTTTTCTCCAGCTGATTTAACCATTAAAATATATATAGAGTATAGATATCAGATATTTAAAATTTTTAAATCATTGATAATAAAAATTTGTTACCATAAAAAAAACTTTTCTTAGTAAAACACATTTTCCGACCGATCGGTCCTTTGGCAGCTATATGCAATAGTCATCCGATTTTGATAAATTTTTTCAAAATTATGTGAAGGCATATAAAACTAATATATACCAAGATTGGGGACGCTACGATAGAAAACAAAAAAGTTTTTCTCACCAGAAGTAGTTTTTTGACCGACCGTTTCTATGGGAGCTATATAATGCAGCCCTCCGATTTTGATAAATTTTTTCTGTATTATGTGAAAGCATATAAAACTAACATATACCAAGATTAGTGGCGCTACGATGAAAAACAAAAAAATTGTTCTAACTAGAACTAGTTTTTTAACCGACCGTTTCTATGGCAGCTATATGCTATAGTGATCCGATTTTGATACATTTTTCCAGAATTATGTGGAAACATATAAAACTAACATTTACCAAGATCAGTGACGCTACAATAGGAAAGTAACTTTTCAAAGTAAAGAAAAATGGTTCGACAATGAGTGCTTTAAAGCAAGAACATTAGTATTTGAAGCACTTAACAGATGTCGCAATTCAGCGGACGAGTCATTTCGCGTACTTTATCTGAAGGAGTACCGTCAGTATAAGCTTCTTTGCAATGAGAAAAAAACTCGGTATCAAGAAGACATCGAAATTAAGCTGGACCAAATCAAGGACAGTAAGGAATTATGGAAATTGGCACGAGAGATCAAAGGAAGTCACTTCAGAGTTGGAGTAAACGTTGCTGCCGAAGAATTCCAAGGCTACTTCAGGGTTTTATTAAATCCGCAGCAAAAAGCCCCAGATATACAATACGCGAGAAATCTGCTGGAGATACCGCTGCTGGATAATTGGGTTAAAGTTGAGGAGATCCAGAAAATGCTTCACAACGTAAATTTGAACAAAGCTGCAGGCGAAGATAGGCTATCCTACGAGTGCTATATAAATGCACCAATTTTAAACCTAACAACCAACTTTAAACCTAACAAAATTGACGAAATCATTTGGTATAGGGGTTACAGGAATATTGACTTTGCGCATCTTAGTAATAAATTTGTTACTTATGACTGGGACTCAATATACAGTCTATCGGATGCTAGTTCACAAATAGAGCAACTTCAATTGTTTACAAATAATCTTTTTGAAAGTTCCGTACCTTTACGTAAAGCACGGCTGATATCGACTCAAAAACCGTGGTTTAACCAGAACATCGCTGGTTATATTTCTCAAAGAGATACAGCTTACAAAAAATGGAAGAGGTATAAAACCGCAGAACACTATCGACGTTTCAAAGCATTACGGAAAGTTGTGTATAATCTTATAAAGACTTCAAAAGAATCCTATTATTCTACTAAATTTAATAATGCAATTACGACCGGACAAACATTATCCTCCCACAATTACTACCTCACATTACGCATATCTGCAACACAGTGCTTACAACATCAACATTCCCGGACATATGGACAATCGCCAAAATAATTCCGATACCAAAAGGAAACAACCAATTCAGACCAATTTCAATTTTACCCTTTTTATCAAAAGTATTTGAACAATTAATAGCACATCAAATATGTAAATTTATGGCAGACAACTTATTATTAAGTAATAACCAGTCGGGATACAGAAAGAACAGAAGCTGCACTACAGCACTAATAAACATAACTGAGGATATAAGAAGACAAATGGATAAGGGACAGGTGACATTCTTGACATTACTAGACTTTAGCAAAGCATTTGATACGGTGAACCATGATATCTTGAACACGAAGCAAGACCGAATATACAATTTTGAACATACTGCCTTAAAACTTATTAAGTCGTATTTATGTGATAGACGACAGGCAGTGGTTTCAGGGTCTGAAATATCATCCACACTGTACCTTAAGCGTGGTGTCCCCCAAGGTTCAGTCCTTGGCCCACTTCTTTTTACATTATATGTCAATGACCTACCATATATTTTATCTGATAGTAATGTCCATATGTATGCAGATGAAGTCCAAATGTATGTTAGTCGTCCGTTGAATAAAATAAATGAGTGTGTTAATGTAAGTAATAGTGATTTGTTGAGTGTTAATGAGTGGGCAAAAAGTAATGGACTATCACTTAATCCAGCCAAATGTAAATGCATAGTAATATACAAAAAAATCACTGAGCACTGCAGATCTTCCTCTATTGAATATTGCAAATTCACCTTTAGAGTATGTTGCACAGGCCGTTAATCTAGGCATTACTTTTAATAACACTCTGACCCGGAATGATCAGGTAACAAAAGCAGCTGGAAAAACACACGGCCTACTAAGGCAGCTATCTTTGACTAAATGTTATTTACCAACTAATCTTAGGATGCTTATTGCAAAAACTTACTTAACACCGACACTATGCTTTGGAATCGAAATATTCGGAAATTGTGATGCTGCTTCTCAGAGAAGGCTTAATGTGACGTTCAACAACATTGCTAGATATGTGTATAATAGGAAAAGAACTGACCATATTACAGGATTCGCTAAACAGATATACAACCTAGACTTTAAAATTTGGAGCTCTGCTAGCTCTGAACGCCAATTTTTTGTAAACACTGTTCGGTTGTGGAACCAACTCCCCTCAAACTTGAAGAGTATTAGTAGTGTTACGCAATTTAGGGAACAAATAAATAAATACTTACAAGTCAAAACTAATTCATAATCGCATATCACATATTTTATAATTAAATTTTATAGTATTAATTTCTCAAAAAAAAAAAAAAAAATTGTAATTGTATATGTTTAAATTATTAAATTAAGTAGGATCATTAAATTTTTTTTCTCTCGCTGATTGTTTGTTGTGACTGGTGCAATAATTATTAAGTTTATATTTGCAGCACCAGGAATTTTTTGTCAAATAAAATTAAATTAAAATTATAGCACCCCTTCAAGAATTGGCCAAGATTTTTAATAGGATGTTTGAAGGGGAAAGCATAGACTCTGCCTTTTCAAACAGCATCATATTCCCTTTCTATAAAAAAGGCGATATAAACTCTGCATCAAATTACCTGTCCAATTAAAAGAAGTGTGTAGCGCAGCACAATTTAGGGACAAGCTTAAACAGTTTTTTAAGTCAAACAATTAATTTAGTATTAAAAATACACAAGAATCATATAATGTAATTTTAGGTTAAGTAGATCATTCTGTTTTAATTGTGTCTATTTGTGACTAGTGCATTAATATATAAGGTTACCCTTGTCGCACTAGGAAGTAAGAATTTAATAAATATCAAAATTTCAAATTATAGAGGAATTTCATTCATGAATTGTGCGGCGAAAATTCTAATGGGTGTTCTTATTATCTGACCAATAAAACGTCCTAAATGAGTTTAAGGCAGGATTTAGAAAGAAATATTCTACGGTTGATAAGAAAGTTTATGCCTTTTTTGTTGATTTTAAGGCAGCCTTTGATAAAATACCCAGACAACTTCTGGGGTACAAGCTACACATGCTCGGAGTCTCAAGCAAAATGCTTAATTTTATTGAAAAAATATACAGCGATACACGAGCGGCGGTCTGGACTGGAGAGGAGTTGTCACAGTCATTTGAGACCAAATCGGGAGTTCGACAAGGTTGCCTCATGTCACCACTTCTCTTCACACTGTTTTTAAACGACATCCACGAATGCCTGGGCGGAGGCCTGCACAAAGGAGTCTTAAACATCCGTGTGTTGTTATATGCTGATGATATCGTCATCTTAGCCGAGGATCCCCGAGTTTTACAACGCATGATTTTTCGCTTAGAAGAATACTGTGACCGCTGGAATATGGAAGTAAATATGACCAAGTCTGAAATAATGATCTTTCGGAGAGGAGGACGTCTATCAGCAGCTGAAAAATGGAAGTATAAAGACTCTCCCGTTAAAATAGTCTCGGAATACTGCTATCTTGGAGTGATACTTACGCCAAAGCTGTCATTTCAAAAACATATTCAGAAGCGTACAGAGCTCAGACTAGCATAAATGTGTCTTGGAGTAAATATGTTTACAGTAAAAATTTACCAGTAAATGCCAAATGGAAAGTTTACAATGCCGTGTTTAGGTCTATACAAACATATGCTGCACAGATATGGGGTTATAGCAGCTTCAAGGAGGTCGACAACTTTCAATTTTTCTTTTTAAAAAAAATTCTCAATCTGCCACCGACCACACCAGATTACGCACTCGCCTTGGAAAGCAATGTGGACTATGCGCACTTATTTACTTTTGGACAACACATAAATTATATTTCGAAGGTCCTTTTTGAATATAGAGAAGAACGACTTCCGAACCTACTCGCCAAAAAAATTCTGCAAAGAAATGTATTTTGGGCTTCGGAATTAAAAGCTCTATGTGTCTCAAATCGCATCGAGTTGCCCGACACAGAAGTCTCCTGGTCTCAATGGAATGGATTAAGCATAGAACTACTGGCTGCCCTAAAAAATACGCAAAGGGATGTATATGTGCAACGGAAGATCAATAGTATAACCAGATTCTATAAATATTTAGACAGTGACATAGAAGAAAAGTACCTAAATATACCGCCGATGGACATTTCGTGGGTGATGAAAGCCAGATGTGGCATGTTTTTGCTCCAGGCAAACATTTACCAGCAAGTGGAAAGCCCTATCTGCCCCCTCTGCAATACAGGAGAACCGGAGGATATCCAACATTTTTTGGGAAGATGCCCTGTATTAAGGGAATTTAGAGTCCTTCACCTACACACAAAAAAAAACAACGTAAATCCAACTATTTACACTTAGATTCAAATATTTTCACCAATAATATTGCACCACAGTGTGTTTTATTAAATATAAAGTGTGTCAACTTAAAACTTTCATTTAATATGCCCATAGTTGATATAAAGTGTTGTACTGTTATATTTAATGTGGTGGCATATTTAAATAAATGTTTAAGCATATTCACTTAAACTATGATTCATAGTGAAATGCTTACACTGCCATAGTTAATTTAATTATTGCCAACTTTAATATTAGTATGTTTAATATTGGTTTTAAATTTATATCATATTACATATAAATATGTTTCATATTAAAATCAAATTATACTGTTTTGCAGTCATTTCGATTGTTCTTGACTCACACACATTCGCAGTATGTTACGCAAAAATACACAAAAAAAAAACTGTACCATTCAGGCTCAACTCAACACCAAACGGGCTCAATAATGGGTTGATCATGGAATGGCATAGAACAGAGCGCCCGAGAGATTTTTGTATACCCTAGCAGAGGGTATATTAAAATTGTCACGATGTTTGTAACGCATAGAAGGAAGCATTTCCGACCACATAAAGTATATATATTCTTGATCAGCATGACGAGCTGAGTTCATTTCCGTTTGTCCGTCTGTCCGTCCGTCCGTCCGTCTGTCCGTCTGTCTTTTCTATGCTATCTCCTCCCTCAGTTTTGAAGCTATCTTGATCAAACTTTGCAAAAAGTCTTTAAATACAAATACGCTGCACATTTGTCGGAATCGGCCGGATCGGATGACTATATCATATAGCTGCCATAGGAACGATCGGTCCAAAAACTAGTTCTAATGAGAAAAACTTTTTTGTTTTCCATCGTAGCGTCACCAATCGTGGTATGTATAAGTTTTATATGCTTCCACACAATTCTGGAAAAATTTATCAAAATCGGATGACTATAGCATATAGCTGCCATATAAACGGTCGCTCAAAAAACTAGTTCTAGTGAGAAAAACTTTTTTGTTTTCCATCGTAGCGTCACCAATCGTGGTATATATTAGTTTTATATGATTCCACACAATTCTGAAAAAATTAATCGAAATCGGATGACTATAGCATATAGCTGCCATATAAAGAATCGGTCCAAAAACTAGTTCTAGTGAGAAAAACTTTTTTGTTTTCCATCGTAGTATCACCAATCGTGGTATATATTAGCTTTATATACTTCCACACAATTCTGGAAAAATTTATCGAAATCGGATGACTATAGCATATAGCTGCCATAGGAACGATCGGTCTAAAAACTAATTCTAGTGAGAAAAACTTTTTGGTTATCGGTAGTTTAAAAACAAATCGGCGTAGCCGATGTTAGCCTTCTATTTTTTTTTCTTATAACTACTTTTTTGCGCATATATATTATTATATTATATTAATAATTGTATATTTGGATTCACTTAAGTCTTCTTTAATATGAAGAAATATATTATTAATTAATAAATACTTACTTTAAATTGCCTTGTCTGGGAATCGAACACGGGACCTCGGGGACTGAAGCACGAGAACGTCTGCGTCTCAGCGCACTCGACCACAGCGCGCTTGCCAGACTAGGCGCCCAATGACATACAAGAGCGTTTGCTCCAGACGACAAAAGAGAGAAGCCAAGAGAGCAAATTTGCTATTGCTCTCAGCTTGTTCGCTCTCTCACTCGACATTTAAGCCCGAATCGGATTAAAAACAATCCCAAAAGGGATCACTCACGGATAATCAATCCTAAAAGGGCTTAAAATTTCAATCCTTCCGTCGGGTTCAAATCAAGCTTTTTAGTCTTAAAAATATCCCGGCATTTTTTTTTCTGTTTATGTATGTTTGCATGAGTGCAGGCCACCGCTACTTAAAATTTAAGTTATTTAAAAGTTCGATTTAACTATTTCCAGGCAAAGTGTCAAGCACTTCGTTTTAACGTTGTTGAAATTGTACATTAAATTAACATCAAAATCAAATTAAATATTTTTCATATTTAAGTTAACTATATTTCATATTTACCACTGGTTTTTTTCATATCAAGTGGTAAATGTTTGATTTTAATATGATTACCTTATACTTTAAGTATGGGCAAATTTAAAATTAAATATGGAAAATATTTGATTTACATATTTTCATAGTACATTTATATTTACTTCAAAAATCTTTGATTTTAAGTTAAATAAAATGTTTAAAGGGCGTAGCCGGATTCCCATGGGCAGCGGCCCTTGACCGAAATAAATTTTTTGGTATGCAGATTCAAAGTTGGGTATCTAACAAAAATTTCCCCATCTTTGGTTTTGTCCTAGCGCTCATGGTGTATTTTTAATGAAGAGTTAAACTTTTTTGATCGTTAGCTGTTTTAAGACAATGGGCCATGCTAAAATTCTGAAAAATTCTAAATAAATACTTTGAACCGTCGGAATTCGATACAATAATACCCCTGATTTAAACGAGGCAAACCGCGACTTGTATAAATCCGCGAAGTTTTTAACCTTAATTATTTTCAACTTGCAATTGGGGTTCCACTTTGCTTTTTTGTGGGTATATTCTCCATGGTTTTTTTAAGCTCTTATAATTTTTCCAGATTTTTAAAAAATGTGAAAGGTGGTTAAAACGCTAAAAGCAGTACATTGCAATATTATAATGCAGGCCAATCATGTTGAAAAAATACAAAATATACATATGGAAAATCTATAAACCGATCTTATTTTTCAGATTTTTAAAATGCAGTCCGCGATTCGCCAAATTTAATTCTTGTTCCTAGGCAATCAGCAAACTACTTTGCTTCAGCTTCATTATACACTTGAAAAGTGTATATTAATTTTGCCCAGAAGTTTGTAACGCATAGAAATATTCATTTCCGACCCCATAAACTATATATATTCTTGATCAGGACGACGAGCTGAGTTCAATTCCGTCTGTCCGTCCGTCCGTCTGTCCGTCTGTCTGTCTGTTTCTACGCGAACTAGTCCCTCAGTTTTAAAGCTATCGAGCTGAAATTTTGCACAGAGTCTTCTTTTTGCTGCACGCAACTAATATGTCGGAACCGGCCGGATCGGATGACTATATCGTATAGCTGCCATAGGAACGATCGGTCGGAAAATAAGTCTTAGTAAGAAAAACTTGTTTGTTTTCCATCGAAGCTTCACCAATCTTAGTATATATTAGTTTTACATGCTTCCACAGAATACTAAAGAATTTTATCAAAATCGGATGACTATATCATATAGCTGCCATAGAAACGATTGGTCAAAAAACTAGCTCTAGTGAGAAAAACTTTTTTGTTGTTCATTGTAGCGTCACCAATCGTGGTATATATAAGTTTTATATGCTTCCATACAATTCACGAAAAATTTATCAAAATCGGATGACTATAGCATATAGCTGCCATACGAACGGTCGGTCTAAAACAAGTTCTAGTGAGGAAAACTTTTTTGTTTTCTATCGTATCATCACCAATCTTGGTAGATATTAGTTTTATATGCTTTTACAAATTTTTGAAAAAATTGATCAAAATTTGGATGACTATAGCATATAGCTGCCATAGGACCGATCGGTCGGAAAATGTGTTTTACTAAAAAAAGTTGTATTTTATGGGCTCAAATTTTTATTATCAATGATTTAAAATTTTTTAATATCTGATATCTATATCCTATATATATTTTACAGGTTAAATCAGTTGGAGTAAAGTATTTCAAGTGTATTAAAACTTCGGCACAGTCGAAGTTAGCTTTGCCTTCTCGTTTTTAAGTAATTTTGGAGGCCCAGATGATCGAAAAAGATAAACTTTACAATTTGAGCACATTCGATGTTTCATTGTTGAAGACTAGACTAACGGTAAACGAGAAGGCAAAGCTAACTTCGACTGTGCCGAAGTTTTAATACACTTGAAAAACTTTACTTAAACTGACTTAACCGGTAAAATATATATAGGATATAGATGTCAGATATTTAAAATTATGAAATCATTGATAATAAAAATTTGATACCATAAAAAAAAACTTTTCTTAGTAAAACACATTTTCCGACCGATCGGTCCTATGGCAGCTATATGCTATAGTCATCCGATTTTGATAATTTTTTTCAAAATTATGTGAAAGCATATAAAACTAATATATACCAAGATTGGGGACGCTACGATAAAAAACAAAAAAGTTTTTCTCACTAGAAGTGGTTTTTTGACCGACCTTTTATATGGCAGCTATATGCTATAGTCATCCGATTTTGATAAAATTTTTTCAGAATTGTGTGGAAACATATAAAACAAATACAAACTACGATTGGAGACGCTACGATGAAAATCAAAAAAGTTTTTCTTACAACGACTTATTTTTCGACCGATCGTTCCTATGGCAGCTATATGCTATAGTGATCCGATTTTGATACATTTTTCCAGAATTATGTGAAAGCATATAAAACTAACATATACCAAGATTGGGGACGCTACGATTTAAAACAAAAAAGTTTTTCTAACTAGAACTTGTTCTTAGACCGATCGTTCCTATGGCAGCTATATGATATAGTCATCCGATCCGGCCGGTTCCGACATATTAGTTGCGTGCAGTAAAAAGAAGACTCTGTGCAAAATTTCAGCTCGATAGCTTTAAAACTGAGAGACTAGTTCGCGTAGAAACAGACAGACGGACAGACAGACGGACAGACGGACAGGACGGACAAGCGGAAATGAACTCAGCTTGTTGTCCTGATCAAGAATATATATAGTTTATGGGGTCGGAAATGAATATTTCTATGCGTTACAAACTTCTGGGCAAAATTAATATACACTTTTCAAGTGTATAAAAATCTAGAGGGGAGAGCTCCAATCAACAGCGACACGCAAAGTAAAAACATTAACTATTGAAGTTAGAGATTGTATATTAATAAAGAGGCTATTGCGTTGCAACTTTAAATTCATATTCTCATCAAATTAAAATTTATGACTTAAATACTGAGACCACTTAAATTCAGTAACAATTGAATATTAAATTATTTTGTAAAGTTTTTAAGCCACCTTTTATAAATTTAAAAAATATGAAAAATTATAAGATGGATTTACAGATTTACCAACAGCATATTTTGTATTTTGTCATCATTATTGGCCTGCATAATAATATTGCAATGTACTGCTTTTAGCGTTTTAACCGACTTCCACATTTTTTAAAAATTTGAATAAAATGTGCTTGCTTTATCATATTAGGACAAGTAATCATACAAGGAATTACAGTGGAACTTAATCCACAACAAAAAAAAAATTGATAAAAAATTTCGCGGATTTTTAAAAGTCGCGGACTGCATTTTAAAAATCTGAAAAATTATAAGATCGGTTTTTAGATTTTCCATATGTATATTTTGTATTTTTTCAACATGATTGGCCTGCATTATAATATTGCAATGTACTGCTTTTTGCGTTTTAACCACCTTTCACATTTTTTAAAAATCTGGAAAAATTATAAGAGCTTAAAAAAACCATGGAGAATATACCCACAAAAAAGCAAAGTGGAACCCCAATTGCAAGTTGAAAATAATTAAGGTTAAAAACTTCGCGGACTTATACAAGTCGCGGTTTGCCTCGTTTAAATCAGGGGTATTATTGTATCGAATTCCGACGGTTCAAAGTATTTATTTAGAATTTTTCAGAATTTTAGCATGGCCCATTGTCTTAAAACAGCTAACGATCAAAAAAGTTTAAATCTTCATTAAAAATACACCATGAGCGCTAGGACAAAACCAAAGATGGGGAAATTTTTGTCAGATACCCAACTTTGAATCTGCATACCAAAAATTTAATTTCGGTCAAGGGCCGCTGCCCATGGGAATCCGGCTACGCCCTTTGATAAGAAACATATTTATTTTAATTATGTTTTTTGTAAGTATGTGCATAATAAAAACAAATATGACTTAACATAAGATTTAATATGACAAACATTAAATTAAATTTTCGTACATCTTCATTTTAATAAATTTCATATTAAATCTGTAATGCTAATATGTTTTTAGTTAAAATTAAGTCATTTATATTTGAATCTAATATGAAAAATAGCATTTTCAAAAATTAATATACTAATATTTAATTATACTATGCACTTTTTATACCCGTTACTCGTAGAGTAAAAAGGGTATACTAAGTTCGTGCAAATGTATGTAACAGGCAGAAGGAAGCATTTCCGACCCCATAAAGTATATATATTCTTGATCAGCATCAATAGCCGAGTCGATATAGACATGTCCGTCTGTCCGTCCGTCCGTCCGTCCGTCCGTCCGTCTGTCTGTATGAACACCTAGATCTCAGAGACTATAAGAGCTAGAACTACCATATTTTCAGTGTAGACTTGTATCTTCTGCACGCAGATCAAGTTTGTTTCAAATTTTTGCCACGCCCCCTCCCGCCCCCAAAATTTGAAAAAAACCTCATATCTCCCACAATTTTGAAAATAGACTGTTCAAACCTTCTAGACATACATCTTAATCATCATTACCTATCGATCCGCCATACATCATTTTTCGATCAGATGAACGATAGTAGAGTTGCCGCCCCCGCAATTTGAAAAATTCCTCATATCTTCCACAATTTTGAAAATAGATTGTTTGAACCTTCTAGAGATATATTTTAATCATCATTACCTATCGATCCGCCATACATCATTTTCCGATCAGATGAGCTATAGTAGAGTTGCCACCCCCGCAATTTGGAAAAATCTCATATCTCCAAGCATGTTGTGATCTAATAAAATATTCTTAAATAAACCTTACCCTGAGTAACGGGTATATCGAAGTCGAGCAGGGCCGACTTCAACTTACGCTCTCGTTTTATCAGTGTAGGTATGGACATTTTAGACACAAGCGGCTTGATTGATGTGCTTAACTGCTCAAGCGCAAACGATTGGAGGAATTTAATCAGGTACCTAAAATCTGCATGGGAGTATAGGGAAACAAATTTTGTCTGTGTTATTGTAATTTGGTACAACAAACTTTACGTTAAAATTGTTTAAACATTCAAAAATACATTTGTTTTTGTGTTAAATTGAAAGGCTGACGGCTAAAAGCCATGCCTATATATTTATATATTTAATTTATTTTGTTCATCTTAAGCTAAGCGTTTTATTGTATAAACTAAGAAAATGAAAAGAAGAAATAAATTTCTACTACTACTACTACTCTACTAGAAAACAAAAAAGTTTTTCTCACTAGAACTAGTTTTTGGACCGATCGTTTTTATGGCAGCTATATGATTTAGTCATCCGATCCGGCTGGTTCCGACATATTAGTTGCGTGCAGTAAAAAGAAGACTCTGTGCAAAATTTCAACTCGATAGCTTTAAAACCGAGAGACTAGTTCGCGTAGAAACAAACAGACAGACGGACAGACAGACGGACGGACGGACAGACGGAATTGAACTCGGCTCGTCGTCCTGATCAAGAATATATATAGTTTATGTGCACCCAGAGAAATAAATTGCCTGAAACCGTCAAAAATAACCAAAAATTTTGGCAATTTGTACTCAAAATTGCGCCAAAGACATCATATCCTAACTTTAAGGTTGCTGATGACCTTAGATTTTTAGGTCGTTTTCACCTTAATTTAAGGCCAAAAATTGCTAAAAATTAAAATAAATTTGATTCCACAAATTATGTGGGAAGGGGGAGGCGCGCAGAAGACAAGATAGACCAATGCATGGGGGGTGGGATTATTTATTCGCCGATGGTATTATTTCCTCTGAAAAACATTTAATAAGAATTATAAAAACTTTTTTAATTTACCTTCCTCGTCTGGGAATCGAACTCGGGACCTCGGGGATTGGAACACAGAAATGGCCGCATCTCAGCTCACACGACCACGCACCTCATACAGCAAGATGCGCCAAATGACTTAAAAGAATGCAGCCGTATGTTATGCTCTAAATTTGTAATAGAAGTGGTGGTCTAGTGGGTAAGACTGTTGACTTAGAATGCCGAGGTCGTGGGTTCAATTCCTCTTGGAACCAAATAATTTTTTTTTGTTTTTTTTAACATTTTTTATTTTTTTCAATGTCAAGAGTTCAAATAATCATTACGGATAATTTTGCATTCCAGATTGCGGCTTATTGTTCGAAGTAGTATTGTAGCACTTGGCACATTCAAAGATAAACTGACATTACCAACGCTTAGGAAACGTGACCATAAAAATTGGTGACGTATTGCCATAAAAAAATTGTCTTAAAATTTCCGTTTTAGGTTTAATCTCATCGTTTAGGTAAATAATTGCTATGAATGTTGAGTTATTGGCAATTTATTGTTTTAGCCTTAAAATTAGGTTTTTCTTTTTTTTGAGTGTAAATATTTGTTCTGCTTATAACTCGAATATCGATTATAATCGATAATGATCCGATAATAATAATAATAATAATCATAAGACAGGAGGCGCCGAATGACTTAAAAGAATGCAGCCGTATGCTCTGAGTGTGGAACAGAAGTGGTGGTCTAGTGGGTAAGACTCTTGACTAAGAATACCGAGGTCGTGGGTTCAATTTCTCTTGGATCCAGATAATTTTGTTTTTTGGTTTTTTTTTTACATTTTTTATTTTTTGCTATGTCAAGAGTTCAAATAAACATTACGGATAATTTTGCATTTCCGATTGCGGCTTATTGTTCGAAGTAGTAGTGTAGCACTTGGCACATTCAAAGATTATATGACATTACCAACGCTTAGGAAACGTGACCATAAAAATTGGTGACGTATTGCCATAAAAAAATTGTCTTAAAATTTCCGTTTTAGGTTAAATTCTCATCGTTTAGGTAAATAATTGCTATGAATGTTGAGTTATTGGCAATTTATTGTTTTAGGAACTGCTCAGCCTTAAAATTAGGTTTTTCTTTTTTTTGAGTGTGGTCGGAAATGAATATTTCTATGCGTTACAAACTTCTGGGAAAAATTAATATACACTTTTCAAGTGTATAAAAACACTAAAAATCAATAAAAAGCACTGAAAAAAAGGAAAATAAAATCTACACAAAAAGTCTTAAAAAGACTTTTTTGTATATATAAATAATATGGTCAAAATCAAAAAAGATATGGTGAAATATGGAATATGGAAATGAAATTATAAAATAAAATATAACTTGCGATTTGGCAATAGATTCGTGCAGACAGCAGAAGCAGAAACTCCAGTACACAACACTCGAAACTCCTGGACAAATTACAAATTTGACTTATGAAATTTCACAAAACACACAGCACCACTTTGTAGTCGATATAAACTAATTTCTATTCAAACGCACTCAGTCTATCTGTACTCAATTTTTGCATCTTCTGCTGCATTTCAATAAACGCACCCATTTGAACGGTATTTCACTAAGACATAAAAACGAGAAGGCAAAGCTAACTTCGACTGTGGCGAAGTTTTAATACACAAAAAACTTTAATCCAACTGATTTAACCGGTAAAATAGGATATAGATATCAGATATTTAAAATTTTTAAATCATTGATAATAAAAATTTAATACCATAAAAAAAACTTTTCTTAGTAAATCACATTTTTCGGCCGATCGGTCCTATGGCAGCTATATGCTATAGTTATCCGATTTTGATAAAATCTTCCAGAATTGTGTTGACGCATATAACACTAATATATACCAAGATTGGTGACGCTACGATGGAAAATAAAAAAGTTTTTCCAACTAGAACTAGTTTTTTGACCCACCATCATACAGACGGACGGACAGGCAGACAGACAGACAGACAGACAGACAGACGGATAGACGGACATGTCTATATCGTCTCGGCTATTGATGCTGATCAAGAATATATATACTTTATGGGGTCGGAGATGCTTCCTTCTGCCTGTTACATACATTTGCACGAACTTAGTATACCCTTTTTACTCTACGAGTAACGGGTATAAAAATAAATAAATGGGTTAAAATACAAAAAAATGGACAGCAGATTTACAATTTTTTTTTACCTGTCAGGTATATTGAACACGACGGTTCGCCGCTCTGCAATGATTACAGATTTTCGACGTCGCGACGGCACGCGTCGTTTTCGTGTTGAAGTTGCTTGGAAAACCCGTAGTCAAGATAATCCACCCTTTCCCGCAGTACCGGTAGCACTGTAAGGGATATATTCAATTTTGGTTATTTTTCCAAAAGAAGTTGACCACAAGAACAGAGTTTATTACCTTGTCATAAAAAGTTAGATTTTTCAAATATCGTTTTGTGAATGAATTTTGCAAGGCTACAGGCTATCTCTTTTTTTTCTCTGTCTCTCTCTCTCTCTCACCAATCCTCGTACAAATCATTAAACCTGGCCAATGCTAATCCAGCCGATTTGCTGAGCACGGAACAATGATTGAAGAGTATCTTTCCAAACGCATGCATTTATAAATTTTTATCGAATTTTGATTAAACTTCTCAGAATCATTTTGAAATATACAAATGGAGTTTACGACAGGCCTGATCAAGCCAAAGCCACCGGGGGTCGAGTTGAGCTGAAGTCATGACAGTATGAATCGGCGAGCTCTGAAAAACGTGATTATACCCCGTTATTTGTTGTGTACGAGCAAATGTATGAAATAGACAGATCAAAGCAGGGACCGGATATAACAGTTACTGGTAACAGGTAAAATATAAATAAACAGTTATTTTGCCATATTTATATAAAAGTTTTGAATTAAGAATTTATTCGGTTTAATGTTTATTTGAGAGTGAGAACAAAATCAGAATTGCTGCTCGCAGGCAGTCACAATGCAAAAAGGAATAAGAAGAGTTATACATACACAATGATAACTTACAGCTATATGGGTGGGAATGCATAAGCAAAGCTAAAGAGAAGAGGAGAGGCGTAGAGTTGTACACTGATTTTCATATATTTATTTTCAACACTCCTTCTCAACTCAAGCTGTCTACTCATACAAAATTCCAATGAAAAGTAAACGCTAATTCTGCATACCCATCATGTTAACAAACTTTTTATGCTAAACTTTACTAAGATTTTTGGTCAGAACATCCGAAATCATTTCTTCTGTAGATACATATTCAATTTCAATGATATTGTTCCTAACCATTTCTCTAACATGATGATACTTAATATCTATATGTTTGCTGCGCGCACGGAACTTAGAATTTTTAGCCAGACATTGCGCGCTTTGGTTGTCGCTAAATACTTTCATAGCAGGACCATCGCTGAAATCCATATCGACCATGAGTTTTTGTATATACGCTGCCTCTTTAGCAGCCGTCGAAAGAGCTACATACTCTGCTTCAGTGCTACTTAATGCTACTACGATCTGCTTCTTGGACTCCCAAGAAAAGGCTGCGCCTGCAGCAAAGAACACCCAGCTACTGAAGGACTTCCTGTCCGTGCTGTCACCAGTCCAATCCGCATCGACGAAACAAAAGATAGGCTTTCCCGTCTTCTTATAATGCAGACTCAACTCAGCGGTACCCCTTAAGTATCTCAATACTCTTTTGACAGCCGTCTCGTGCTCACGATGTGGATCTGCACACTGCTGTGCAAGCTTGGATACCGAGTGAAGAATATCGGGCCGTGTGGCGATGGCCAAATATAGCAGTGAACCTATTACTGATTGGTAGCTTGCTTGGTTCACGCGCTCGCACTCGTCTTCGTCACATTTGACTTGGAAACAAGATTCTAGAGGAATTGCATTAGGTTTACAATCTTGCATACCATACTCACATAGGAAGTTCTCTATATACTGTTTATGACCAACGGAGATACTGCCTGTCTCCCCTTCACGCTCTATTTCCATACCCAGGAAATGTGTCAACTGCCCACCATCGACAACTTCGAACTCAGCAGCTATGAGCGACTTGATATTATTATACACTTGAAAAGTGCACCCAGAGAAATCTAGCACGATTCGGCAAGACTGAAATCGGCTTCAATTTAGTTTTTTCGTCTTGAATTTTCAAGAAGAAATCTGCTTGAAATCGAGAAAACTTTGTGTTTGGTGGCAAGGGGAGGTGAGACAAAAATCGGGCTTGAAAATTCATGCTTGATTTCAGTATTTTCTTCTTGAATCCAAGAAAAATTCTGTCTTGCCGAACTTCTGACAAGAAATCTGCTTGATATCAAGCACGATCTGCTCGATTTTTTCTCTGAGTGTGTATATTAATTTTGCCCAGAAGTTTGTAACGTATAGAAATATTCATTTCCGACCCCATAAACTAAATATATTCTTGATCAGGATGACGAGCCGAGTACATTTCCGCTTGTCCGTCCGTCCGTCTGTCTGTCCGTCTGTTTCTACGCGAACTAGTCTCTCAGTTTTAAAACTATCGAGCTGAAATTTTGCACAGAGTCTTCTTTTTACTGCACGCAACTAATATGTCGGAACCGGCCAGATCGGATGACTATATCTTATAGCTGCCATAGGAACGATCGGTCGAAAAATAAGTCTTAGTGAAAAAAACTTTTTTATTTTCCATTGTAGCGTCCCCAATCTTGCTATATATTAGTTTTATATGCTTTCACATAATTTTGAAAAAATTTATTAAAATCGGATAACTATAGCATATAGCTGCCATAGGACCGATCGGTCGGAAAATGTGTTTTACTAAGAAAATTTTTTTTTTTATGGTATCAAATTTTTATTATCAATGATTTAAAAATTTTAAATATTTGATATCTATATTCTATACATATTTTACCGGTTAAATCAGTTGGAGTAAAGTTTTTCAAGTGTATTAAAACTTCGGCACAGTCGAAGTTAGCTTTGCCTTCTCGTTCAGGTTATCTTTGCTCGAACTGGCCACAATCAAATCGTCCACATATACGACTATGATGTCCACGTTGGTGCCATCCCTACGTGTATACAAGCATGGCTCGCTGATACAGGGCTTAAACCCAATTTTGTGAAGAATGCCATTCAGCTTCTCGTTCCATTCTCGGCCACTTTGTTTCAGACCGTACAAGCTCTTCTGTAGCTTCAGGACTCGCGTAGGGATCTTTTGATCAACAAATCCTTCTGGCTGTCGCATATAGACCACATCTTTAAGCTCACTGTTAAGATACGCTGAAGAAACGTCCATCTGGAGTACATACATACCCTTCTCGACTGCCAATGCAATCACGAGCCTAATAGTCGAGTACCTGGCCACAGGCGAAAACGTCTCAGTATAGTTGACACCGTATTGTTGGCAGCAACCCTTGGCCACCAACCTGGATTTGAAGCGGACGACTTGGCCATTTTTATCCCGCTTCACCGCAAATACCCATTTTGAGCCGATTGCACGCTCTCCCTTGGGTAGATCAACCAACATCCATGTTTTGTTGGCTTGGAGACTTTCCATCTCCTTCTGCATCGATGCCCTCCAATCATCAGAATGATCAGAGCTCATGCCTCATTTGGCTCGAGTTCACTAGCATCGTCATTTTGCACATCATCCGCACTGCATGCGGGTTTGGACTCGACCATTACCAACGGTAGCTCAGTACTACCTGCCAAACTTGTAGATGAAACCTGTAATATGTTCAAGAAAAATTACGTCACGCGCCTCCATTAATTTCCGTGTACTTGGATTGTACAATCTACCGAATGCTTTAGCTGTCTCCGAGTAGCCAACCATTATCCGTTCTTCATCTTTCGGTAGGAACTTTTTGCTGTGAGTCTTGTTGAGCACTATAGCCTTTGTGCCGAACACTCTCAGGTGGCTTACAGATGGCTTTTTCCCACACCATGACTCAAATGGTGTCATATCTGCCAATGTAGATGTCTCCGAACGATTCCGCAGGTAAGCTGACGTTTTTATAGCTTCTGCCCAAAATACCTCGTCGAGACCAGCATGTATAAGCATGCTCCGTGCCATCTCCACCAGTGTTCTGTTCGCGCGTTCTTCCACACCGTTTTTTTGAGGCGTGTGTGGCACAGTAAGCTGCCTTTTAATTCCGTTGCTTCCAAGAAATTGTTCAAACGCACCACTCAAATATTCGCGACCATTATCGCTTCGCACACACTTTATCTTTTTGCCAGTCTGATTCTCTGCAAGCGATTTATACTTTTTGAATTTCTCAAATATTTAATCACGTGTTTTCATAAAACACATACAAAGCATTCGAATGTGCTCTTCGAATTTCTCAAAGCATTCTTAGAGGCCGTACTCAGACGTCTAGAATACGCTCGTATAATGTGCATGGGGCTGCCAGATCGTTTTTCAAAAACAGCTGATACATTCTCGTAGGGGGGTCTTCGAATTATGAAACATGTTTGATAATTCGAAGAGGTACCTCTTAGAATCGAGCACACAATTTGAAAAAATGGATTCAAAGAAGACCAAAAGGCAAAACAAAAACAATTTGGAGAACTTTGCGGAGCATGAACAACGTGCTCTGATCAAAGCGGTCGAGATGCAGCCCATTTTATAGGATTTGATCAACAATTTGCCGCTTTGACGTCACTCCATCCTCTTTCAGCGATCCGCGAAATACACACAAGAAAAAAACCATGGCGATGCCTATGGCCTCTGCATTTCACAATGGCGATGCCTATGGCCTTTGCATTTCACATAGAGCCTTCCATTTTCAATTTTATAAACATTTATTTTACAATCTCTGTTGCCCGCTTATTTTATAAACAACCAACAGCTGGCAAAACCAGAGTGACCATTTCGGATTCAGTGACTGTTTACAGCCTTTTCGCTGTGGTTTGGTCACCTAACATTCTAAGAGGCCGCTCTTCGAATTATGAAACAATTCTAGCAGCGAAAATGTTATTCGTGTCTGAGTACCTAGCTTAAGCAAAGTCACACGACGTGCAGGTCCCATGGGCATATGAATTTCCTTCAACCGAGCCCACGCACTTGCGGACGTTCCGCAATTTTTAACATTATTTATCTGCGACGCCTTTATGCACAGCATAATGCTGGCCAGAGCCTTTTCGTCTCTTGCGTCAAATGCAGCTTTTTGTTCAGTACTGTCATTTTCACTTTTCACTATGCGACCGCACACCACTGCCCATAAATCTGCGTGTATGAGCACGCTTTTCATTTGAACGACCCAAGCACTATAGTTGTGGTCATCCAACTTTTCAATTGACTGCATTGTGGAACTCATTTTTCCAATTGCAATGCCACTTAGCTTTCCGCTAAATCAATAGGTTTCACAATTATTACTCGTCCAGAAAGTCCAGAATGTTCGCATTCACTTTCACAAGCAACAAAAAACTTTTTCCGAGATCTACTCAACGATCTTTTCGACGCGCGGAGCTACTGCGTTCCTGGGCCCATAACCTATTCGGTTTAATGTTTATTTGCGAGTGAGAACAAAATCAGAATTGCTGCTCGCAGGCAGTCACAATGCAAAAAGGAATAAGAAGAGTTATACATACACAATGATAACTTACATCTATATGGGTGGGAATGCATAGACAAAGCTAAAGAGAAGAGGAGAGGCGTAGAGTTGTACACTGCTGTTCATATATTTATTTCCAACAGAATTATTAATCGATTTTTATTTTAAATCTCCGAAAACACTTATTATTTTATGACTTTTATTATATTACTCAGCTCATAACAATTATTTTTGATTTTTATAAATTTTTTCCAGACGACAGACAGTTATTGATGACTTTTTTAAATAAAAGTCACCAATAAAAATTATTCGGAGACATTTATTTTTTACGTCATAATATAAAAGTCATTTGCATATATCGCCATTAACATCTTCACGGATAGATCTAAACTGGATGGTCGGGATGGTGGCAGAGTCTGGATATTAAAACTTCATTTCGACTTCCTAACCATTGAAGTGTTCACCAAGCTGAAGTTGTATCCGTCCAGAAGACTGCAAAGCTTCTTGAAAACCTCTTGGTCAGAGAGACTGACGTATTCATAGTCTCAGATAGCCAAGCTGCTCTTAAAGCCCTTGACACTGTAAGATAGATGGCAAAGAGATGGCCGACAACCTTGCTTGAGTTGGTACCACTACTCAGCTACAAAATTCTACAGAAACTGTACGCTAAACTTTCTTACAAAACGTTGGGCTTTATCGATTACCCTTGTCGAGCTGATCAAGAATATGGGTACATTTTGGTCTTCAATGGCTCTTTCAATGTGATAAATATATGCAAATGACTTTTATGCAATGCAAGTCTCTAAATAATTTTTATTAAAGCCTTTTATAAATAAAAGTCATCTATAACAGTTATCATGTGAAGAAAATTTATAAAAATCAAAAATAATTGTTATGAGCAGAGTAATAAAATAAAAATCACAAAATAATTGGTATTTCCCGAGTTTTAAAATAAAAATAAAAGAATAATTGTTATTTCCCGAGTTTTATTATAAAACGTAAAATATAACTGGTAAATAATGACTTGTTTGATAAAACTTATAACTGTTACGGTCCCTGGAACAAAGCATTTCCGATCCCATTAAGTATATATATTCTTGATCAGCATCAACATCCGAGTTGATTTAGACAGGGCTAGAAAAGACCGTCTGTATATACAACTAAATTAATCAGTAGAATTATAGTTTTGACCGATTGTTCCTATAGCAGCTATATGCTATAGCCGACAGACTTTATTAATACTCTCCAGAATTTTAGAGAAAAATATAGAATAAATAAATTCCTAAGTTGGAAACTCTACCATTGAAAACAAAAAATTTTTTTCATAAAAAGCTGCTATGGCAGTCATACAGCTAGTCATCCTATTTTGATAAATTTTTCCAGAATTATGTGGAAGCATATAAAACTAATATATACTTCGATTGGTGACGCTACGATGGAAAATAAAAAAGTTTTTCTTACTAGAACGAGTTTTTACAGATCGTTCCTATGGCAGCTATATGATATAGTCATCCGATCCGGCCGATTCGGACGAATGTGCAGCCTATGTATATTTTAAGACTTTTTGCAAAGTTTGGTCAAGATAACTTTAAAACTGAGGGAGGAGATAGCACACTCTAAAAAAATTTGCCATGCATTTTAGAAAATCGCCCTAATTTTAAAATCGCCCTGTTGTTTAGAAAAATTGTCTAATTAACAGAAAAAGTTTTTTTGTATTTAGAAAAGAATGCCCTTAAAAGATATTTTTTAGAAAAAACCTTTCTAAAAACCAGAAAGTTGTGCGTTTTTCTAATAAATAGGGTGGATTTTTCTATACTCACTTTCTAAAATCTAGGGCGAAATTGACCTTTGTTTTTAAGGCATAAAAGCCCTTAAAATTCTACCACAATTTCTTAATATCAGTGTAATTTTTCTGAAAATAATTTTCAGAAAAGTAACCAATGTTTTTAGAAAAAAATCCGTAGAATATAGGGCTTTTTCAAAAAAAAAAAGGCCCAACCAAGATGAAGAGCGTGGAACAAGCAATTAAGAACACGTGCACGGTGCTGCTCATTGTTACTTAGATTTTAATATGTAGTAAGGTAATTAATTTAGTGTTAGTGTGGGAGTTGCATTTAATGTGGTTTTGGCATTCAAAGTGTATTTTTTTAAGCAATTTGATCATTTGCATGCAAAACATTTTAGCACTACCATCAATTTTCGCAAAAAATATTGCAGTGTGGAATAACGCTAAAAAAAACGAGAGCGTAAGTTGAAGTCGGCCCTGCTCGACTTCGATATACCCGTTACTCAGGGTAAGGTTGCCCAAATTGTGGGAGATATGAGGAATTTTTCAAATTGCGGGGGCGGGAACTTTTCTATCGTTCATCTGATCGAAAAATGATGTACGGCGGATCGATAGGTAATGATGATTAAAATATATGTCTAGAAGGTTCGAACAATCTATTTTCAAAATTGTGGGAGATATGAGGTTTTTTCATATTGGGGGGCGGGAGGGGGCGTGGCAAAAATTTGAAAAAAAATTGATCTGCGTGCAGAAGATACAAGTCTACACTGAAAAAATGGTAGCCCTAGCTCTTATAGTTCCTGAGATCTAGGTGTTCATACAGACGGACAGACAGACAGACAGACAGACAGACAGACAGACAGACAGACAGACAGACAGACAGACGGACATGTCTATATCGACTCGGCTATTGATGCTGATCAAGAATATATATACTTTATGGGGTCGGAGATGCTTCCTTCTGCCTGTTACATACATTTGCACGAACTTAGTATACCCTTTTTACTCTACGAGTAACGGGTATAAAAAGCTGAAATGGCAACTTAAAACAGCTAACATTAGCAATAATTAGCTAAAAAAAAGCTAAGTCGATAACGCTGTCTATCGTGCAGAAAAGACAGCACTGTTCGTTTGCGCAGCAGCGTCGTGTAATGCTTTTTATATTTAGTTGTGCGCAACCGCTTTTGAAAAATGGAGGCATTTTGGAAACATTTTTTCCGGTAAGTAAAATATAATTTACGAGGAATGCATGCATGTATGTATGTACATTGTACATATGTATTTTAAAGTATATGGTCTGTTCATATATGTACATATAATATATATGTATGCATACATAGCATATGTATGTGGTACTTTTTTCAGCTTATTTTATATAAAAAATTTTTGGTACAGATCACAACATTTCCATTGAGACTCTCGGCGTCCTTAAATGGGAGCAATTGCATAGCATTGTGCCTCCGTCGATGGTTGGACAGGCAATCATATTTTTTTGCTAAACTGGAGCATTGGCAAAACCAAGTAAGTAAACATGAATGTGCATGCATATGTATATAGTGAAGAGAGCATGTGGTTGCCGGCAGAATAGTCTCATGTCTCCTTTAATATGTACATTGTACATATGTTCTGTTTTTAGGACAACAATATTATAAATATTAATAATATAACATAATTTTTGGAAAAAATATTTAGTGTGACCAGAGTATGGAGACAACATTTGACAAAAAAAATTAGAAATCAGTGTTAAATACATACATCTGTGAATTTTACTAACCAAACTCTGATCACACTAATTCTATTACGCAGCAATTATTCACTTAAATCAAAAAAGGCGAGTTCGGAAACAATGAGAACAAGGTAAATAACATTTAATTTTAAATTTATTTGATTTAATTAAACTTTAAAATTTCAGATTAACTTGCACCACATCATTTTGATCTGAAATAAAGGCAAAATTCTTTTAAATCATTTCGGAAAGGAGAATAGGCTAAGCCCTAAGTACAGAAAGCTGTTAAGTCACACCGTGGCGGAGTATCTGGTGGCTAACAAAATACTTCCCAAACAAGATATCCTGGAAGGAATCTCAGAAGATATTGTAAAACTCTTTGAGTCTGAAATTTCTATTTCTGTTAAAATCGGTCTTAATTTTGCTTATTTGCTTCAAAACTTTAATGTTTATCATATTATATTTAGTAAAACAAAGTGTTTGGCAACTAATTCTGTTTTTTCCGAACATCTTAAAAAATTTATTCCTAACATTGATAGCTCAGTTTGCTACTCTTACATAAAATGTAAAAATATCATTTACAAAAGACATTACATTGTATATGAAGTATTTTTAAGATGTATTTAAAAAAAATTTTATAAAATAAATTTTGAGAAAAAAATTTTCTTTAAGAATATATTTTTCTGAAATAAAGAAAATAATTTTCTTCCTTTGAGAAAAATATTGGTTCTATAATTTTCTTAAATAAAGAAAATAATTTTCGCCTCTTCAGAAAAATTTTTGCGATTTTTAGAAAATAATTTTCTTCTTTTGAGAAAATTTCTCGTACTTATAAGAAAATAATTTTCTACTTTTCAGAAAATTGTTTTCTTCTTTTGAGAAATTCATTTTCTGATCATAAGAAAATTTGTTTTCTTCTTTTGTGAAATTCATTTTCTGATTATAAGAAAATTGTTTTCTAAATTAAAGAAATTATTTTCTAATATTAAAGGTTTTTTGACCTTGGTTTAAGAAAAATTTGCATTGAATTTTGGAAAAACTGACCACAATATTTAGAAATTTTTTTCTTAAATTTAGGGCGAAGCACCTTAGTCTGGAAATTATAGCCGAATTTCTAATTTTCAGGGCGATTTGGGGCACTTTTTTATTTAGAGTGCATAGAAACAGACGGACGGACAAACGGAAGGACAGACGGAAATGAACTCAGCTCTTCATGATGATCAAGAATATATATAAATTTAATGGGGTCGGAGATGTTTCGTTCTATGCGTTTCAAGCATCGTGAAAGTTTTAATATACCCTCTGCAAGGGTATAAAAATATATGTAGTTGCCACCCCTGCAATTTGGAAAGACCTTATATCTCCCACAATTTTGAAGATAGATTGTTCGAACCTTTTAGATATATATTTTAATCATCATTACTTATCCGCCATAAATAATTATCTGATCAGATGCCAGTCCCGCGATTTGAAAAGGACCTCATATCTCCCACAAATTTAAGGATAGTTTATTTGAACCTTCTAACATATGTTTTAATTATCATTACTTATCGATCCGCCATACATCATTTCCCGATCAGATGAACTATAGTAGAGTTGCCATCACCACAATTTGGAAAAAACCTCAGATCTCGCACAATTTTAAAGATAGATATATTTTAATCATCATTATTCATCGATCCGCCATACATCATTTCCCGATCAGAGGAACGACAGTTGAGTTGCCACTTTTGCGATACACTCCTGCCCAAAATGATACGACACCCCGACAAGCATAATACAACAAAATCAAGTATGCAGAATGGAAGCTTAATGAATTTTGCTTTAAATGCGATGTTATTATCTCTTTTTGCCTTTCGCGTTTTCAAGTAGCGGTAAAAAAACACAAAAGTTCTTTTCAATTATTGCGACTAGAGAGAAAGAATTGTTTTAAAATAATTTTGTTTATATTTCGGTTTACAATTTCATTAATTTATAATAAAATGCCGCGTGGAATATTGTTATCCGAGGAGGACAAGGGAAGGATAAGCCAGTGTCACGGATGACGCTGCAATCATCGGAGTGCAGTGTCAAAGCAGTCTTAAAAAAAATTAAGGCTAACATCGGCTACGCCGATGTTTTATATATGCTATAGTCATCCGATTTCGATCAATTTTTCCAGAATTGTGTGGAAGTATATGAAACTAATATATACGACGATTAGTGACGCTACGATAGAAAACCAAAAAGTTTTTCCCACTAGAACTAGTTTTTGCACCGACCGTTTATATGGCAGCTATATGCTACAGTCATCCGATTTTGATAAATTTTTCCAAAATTGTGTGGAAGCATATAAAACTAATATATACCACGAATGGAGCAGCTAAGATGGAAAATAAAAAAGTTTTTCTCACAAAAATTAGTTTTTGGACCGATCGTTCCTATGGCAGCTATATGATATAGTCATGCGATCCGGCCGGTTCCGACAAATGTGCGGCGTATTTGTATTTTCAAATTTTTTGCAAAGTTTGGTCAAGGCCGGTTCCGACAAATGTGCAGCGTATTTGTATTTTCAAATTTTTTGCAAAGTTTGGTCAAGATAGCTTTAAAACTGAGGGAAGAGATAGCATAGAAAACAGACGGACAGACAGACGGACAGACAGACGAGAAATGAACTCAGCTCGTCTTGCTGATCAAGAATATATATATTTTATGTCGTCGGAAATGCTTCCTTCTATGCGTTACAAACATCGTGACAATTTTAATATACCCTCTGCAAGGGTATAAAAAATTTAGCCGCGCCACAAAACAACCGACTCCAATTTGCTAAAAAAAAACTTAGAAAAAACTGGGCCTCGGTAAGCAATTTTAACTTTATTTTGTTTAGCTTTGTTCAATATTTTTAATTTAGATAATTTTATCTGATGAAAAAAATTTAATCTTGACGGCCCAGATGGGTTTCCGGCACTATTGGAGAAGATTTGCGTAAGGACCCACTTTTTCCAAACGCAATTTTGGGGGGATCCATTTGGGAAGCTTTAATGCGTCTGGAACACTCGATCTGTGCTTCACAAGCTCCGGATGAACAGTGTAAAGAAATCTTGTTTTTATAAGCAAGATAATGTATCAATTCACAAGAGGAGAGAGACCCAGCGCTTCTTAAGTGATCACCGCATACATGTTTTGGTTTGGCCATTGAGCTCCTCTGACCTAAACCCAATTGAAAACATTTGGGGTATCTTAGCCAGGCGAGTTTTTGCCAATAACAACCAATTTGAGAATGTACAAAGCCTCAAAAGCGAAATTTTGGCTCAATGGTCTCTATTAGACTTAAAGACTTTTCGAGGAAGCAAAGTCTCAAGATGGCTCTATTAATTATTAAATATTGTTTATATACCACTACAAGAATAAAATATTAGGGAAATCCAACAAATTGAAATGAGTCGTAGAGCTTTGTTACACTTTCAGACAAAACAAAAACTGAACTTTTGTGCAAATGTATGTAACAGGCAGAAGGAAGCATCTTCGACCCCATAAAGTATATATATTCTTGATCAGCATCAATAGCCGAGTCGATATAGACATGTCCGTCTGTCCGTCTGTCTGTCTGTCTGTCTGTCTGTCTGTCTGTCTGTCCGTCCGTCTGTATGAACACCTAGATCTCAGGAACTATAAGAGCTAGAGCTACCATTTTTTCAGTGTAGACTTGTATCTTCTGCACGCAGATCAAGTTTGTTTCGAATTTTTGCCACGCCCCCTCCCGCCCCCGCAATATGAAAAAACCTCATATCTCCCACAATTTTGAAAATTGATTGTTCGAACCTTCTAGACATATATTTTAATCATCATTACTTATCGATCCGCCATACATCATTTTTTGATCAGATGAACGATAGAAAAGTTCCCGCCCCAGCAATTTGAAAAATTCCTCATATCTCCCACAATTTGGGCAACCTTACCCTGAGCCGACTTCAACTTACGCTCTCGTTTTTTTTTGAAAACGCTGAAAACTTACTTGAAAACGCAAGAGGCAATAAGAGATAAGAACTATAGGTGGAGAACTATCGATGGCACTATCGGGACTATCGATGGTTGATCGCTATCGAGTCGCCATCGATAGTATCCATGCACTATCGATAGTTTTCGATAGAATTTTGGCAAGCTTTACATATCACTACTCTTAAAATAAAAATAATTTGTGTAATCGAGTAATTAGCTTAGAATAATCTCTTTCTTTCTATCAAAACCTCTTTTTTAACGTATTTAGCCCTTAGTTTGCCTTGATTTAGTATTTCTCTAAGCGTAGAGTAAAAAGGCTATACTAAGTTCGTGCCAATGTATGTAATAGGCAGAAGGAAGCATTTCCGACCACATAAAGTATATATATTCTTGATCAGCATCAATAGCCGAGTCGATATAGACATGTCCGTCTGTCCGTCCGTCCGTCTGTATGAATACTTAGATCTCAGAGACTATCAGAGCTAGAGCTACCATTTTTTCAGTGTAGACTTGTATTCAGATCAATATGAAAAAACCTCATCTCTCCCACAATTTTGAAAAAAGATTATTCGAACCTGCAAGACATATATTTGAATCATCATTACCTATCGATCCGCCATACATCATTTTCCAATCAGACGAACGTTAGTAGAGTTGCCGCACCCGCCATTTGAAAAATACCTCATATCTCCTACAATTTTGAAAATACATTTTTAAAACCTTCTAGACGTATATTTTAATCAACATTACCTACCGATCCGCCATACATCATTTCTTGATCAGATAAACAATAGAAAAGTTCCCGCCCCCGCAATTTGAAAAATTCCTCAAATCTCCCACAATTTTGAAAATGAATTGTTCGAACCTTCCAGAAATAAATTTAAATCATCATTACCTATCGATCCGCCATACATCATTTTCCGATCAGATGAACGATAGAAGAGTTGCCACTCACGCAATTTGGGCATGTTGTGATCTAATAAAATATTCTTAAATAAACCTTACCCTGAGTAGCGGGTATATCGAAGTCTTTAATTTCACGCTCTTCACGCGGCTTCAACTTACGCTCTCGTTTTTTAATAAATTATTTAAAATTTTTTCGTTTTTAATCATGAGCGTTTAATTAAACATACTATCGAAAACTATCGTGGACTATCGATGGTTTTCAAAAAACTATCGTTGACTATCGATGGTGCCGAATATCGATAGTTCTCCACCTCTAATAAGAACATCGCATTTAAATCAGAATTCATTAAGCTTCCATTCTGCATACTTGATTTTGTTGTATTATGCTTTCCCATTCTCCTAAGAGGGTCTAAACTAAAATTGTCGGGGTGTCGTATCATGTTGGGCAGGAGTGTTTATCCCACAATTTCGAGGATAGATTATTTGAACCTTCTAGACATATATTATAATCATCTTTACTTACCGTCAAGTTCTAAGCAAATCAAATAATTACGCTGGGAAGTTTGTGATTTAATAATATATTCTTAAATTTACCTGTCCCAGAGTAACGGGTATATCGAAGACGAGCAGGGACGACTTCAACTTACGCTCTCGCTTTCTTTGTAAAAGATAATCCGATAGCTTTGAAACTAAGAGAATAGTTTGCGTAAAAACAGCTATACTAACGGACAGACAAAGCTCAATTGACCCAGCTCTTCGTACTTATTTGCCGGCTTATGTGGCGGCGCAGTAAAGCGCGCTGGATTTTAAGATTGATTGTTTATAAGACGCAACAAATTTTTAAAATAAAATGTTTTTGGCACCAGAAGTTAAATTCATTGCGCATTTTCGCTAACCACAAAGCGTTGGACTTCTTGTGGTTTACCTCCACACTTCAGTTAAAGCTACATCATTATTTGGCTCGTGGTAATGCTTCGATGAGGTTTTTGTTCTCTCACTCTCTAAATGTAAAAGTCTAAGCTTAGCCAGAAGTCAAGCACCCCCGCCTGCCCGTCCCGTAAACAAATGCGCACCCCAAATTTGTAAAGATTAGCACACAATTCGCACACAGTCAACGCCATCTTCCATTTTCCATCTCCATTTCGAGGCCGGGTTCAAGTCGCAGCCGCCTTGTCTAATCTAATAGCTGCTGGCTGACAAACATTGACATTTTCTGTTATGTAATCAGACGCCCCAAGGTTTGCTACAGCAACAACAGAAACACGTGCGCCACAAAATAAACCCAAGCGGGGAAACGACACAGAGAAAACGCTATAAATTGTCGCATAAAAATTTATGCTTTATTTTCAGGTGGCTTTTTTGTTTTTTTTTTTTGTTGGCTGGCTAAACGTGCATGGAAATCGCAAACGCTGTTTTTTGTAGGTGAGGCGAAACTAAAACAAAATAAAGTAAACAAGAAAAAGTTGTTTAAATATTTTCTAGCTTATACCCGCGGTTTCGCTCCCACTTGTGCAAAAATAAAGTTTTTAAAAAAAATATATAAAATTTTTTCTTCAATTATATAAAATCTGCATGTAAACTCGGAAAATTGTTGGATAACTGAAGTATGCGACTTTTTTGTTCTTTATCCAATGAGCACCAAGCATGTTTTTACGGACATACATAAAACAATTTTAACAAAGTTATTTAAAATGTTATAAAATCATCCTGCAAAAATGAACATTAAAAAAACGAGAGCGTAAGTTAAAGTCGGCCTTGCTCAATTTCGATATACCCGTTACTTAGGGTAAGGTTTAATTAAGAATATTTTATTAGATCACAACATGCCCAAATTGTGGGAGATATATGTGGTTTTTTTTTCCAAATTGCGAGGGTGGCAACTCTACTATAGCTCATCTGATCCGGAAATGATGTAAGGCGGATCGATAAGTAATGATGTTTAAAATATATGTCTAGAAGGTTCGAACAATCTTTCTTCAAAATAGGGAGAATGCGAATAATGCGGATCGTGTATTGAAAAATGTCCAGAGGCGAATAACCACTTCAAAAATTATGGGAGATATGAAGTATTTTTATACCCGTTACTCGTAGAGTAAAAAGGGTATACTAAGTTCGTGCAAATGTATGTAACAGGCAGAAGGAAGCATTTCCGACCCCATAAAGTATATATATTCTTGATCAGCATCAATAGCCGAGTCGATATAGACATGTCCGTCTGTCCGTCTGTCCGTCTGTCTGTCTGTCTGTCTGTCTGTCTGTCTGTCTGTCTGTCTGTCTGTCTGTCTGTCTGTCTGTCTGTCTGTCTGTCGCTGTCCGTCCGTCTGTATGAACACCTAGATCTCAGGAACTATAAGAGCTAGAGCTACCATTTTTTCAGTGTAGACTTGAATCTTCTGCACGCAGATCAAGTTTGTTTCAAATTTTTGCCACGCCCCCGCCCGCCCCCGCAATATGAAAAAACCTCATATCTCCCACAATTTTGAAAATAGATTATTCGAACCTTCTAGACAAATATTTTAATCATCATTAACTATCGATCCGCCATACATAATTTTTCGATCAGATGAACTATAGAAAAGTTCCCGCCCCCGCAATTTGAAAAATTCCTCATATCTCCCACAATTTGGGCAACCTTACCCTGAGTAACGTGTTTTGGAAGGGGGAGGGGGGGCGGCCTCCACTTCGCGTTTTTGTTAATTCCGGGGGGGGAACCTTGCTATCGTTCATCTGATCGGAAAATAATGTATTATAAAAAAAATAAAATATTTAAAAAAAAAGAGCCCTCAGGGAGCAACGCCTCATACCCAGTTTTTCCACCCACGTCAGGTTGTTTAAGGTAAATAGTAAAAACAAACACACAATAACAACATTTGATGGTTGTTTATAAAAACAAAGTGAGAGCTAAAATTCTGAAAAATTCACATAAAGATCTAAAATTATAGAATATTCCCACCTAAATGGACAAGTGGTTAGTTACTCCACCCGAACGAGGTCAAACTTTGAAACTTGATTATTTGAAAAAACCACTCGATAGAATTGTCTAAGATTTATTATTAATTAAGATACTGACCAATAAAAAAGTGTCCCCAAGAGATGGTAACATTCGATGAAAAACCGCGATATTGGGTACCACATTTGACCATACCCATAAACAAGTCCACATAGGCAAAAAACTAGAGATAAAAATAGACCGAACTGCATTTTCAGTTTTTTAAAATCTAAGTATTTGCGGATTTTATGCTTACTTTTATACAAGCAGCAGCAAGGAACAACATCAGCCATTAACAGTATTTCCCCTGACTTTAAAATTATTAGTTTATTTATACATGTCAAAAACATCCATACTAATATGAAAATGAATCAGTGGGATTGGAAAATAACACAGCGGATCGCTAATAAAGCTAACAGAGTCAGCAGAATATTGCTTATAGGTAGACTACTCTACATGCTTTAGAGCGATTTCTTTCCACTTAGTCTATTTAGTAGCTACCAAAGCTATACCATATAAACTAATCCACAACCGAATCATTGGTAAGGGGTATATACGATTGCGATTGCTAACGGCAAATGTATGAAATTTTTGTTTCAAATTGGAGTGAATAGTAGGCTGTACATTTTTAAAGGGGGGAATGTTAACGTACATAAATTTACTGACATTGAAAACTTACAAAAGAAAAGTGAGAAAATGAGCAACAACCAGAAGAAAATTTTGCCAGGAACCAGCACTCAAAAAAAAGCCGCTAAGAGGCGATCAGCTGACAACGTTCTGCAACGCAATCATGAAGATCCGCTTGCGGTAAAGACTGAGAGCCAATTGCATACATTGGCATAGGCGCAATCTATTATTCCCGATTTTATTCCTCGGGAGCAATTTTTTTTTTTTTTTTTTAGTAGTAGTATATTTATTAATTATTTAGAACATTTTGCATATTTTAGGCATGGCACGATTGCCGTCAGCCTTACACGGAAAAAATTTACAATATATTATAAAATGATTAATCCTAGTGAGCTTCAGGAAGACCCACCCTTCGGAGTTACACCACCTGCCTTCCCCGCTCGTCGCGAGATAGCAGATCTTTCACTCCTCAGAGGACCGTCCCACGCTCTTAAAACTAATAGTTATCTTATAACTGTTATTATTAATTGTCATCCTAGAAAGCTTCCGCCAAGATTCTTGATCTATATTTTACCGCATTCAGTATGTATTTTCCCAACCGACTCAAAGATTGCCCGTTTAGTACCGCCTGTAGCTCTTCCGTCGTGAGTATTGCCGTTCCAAGCAGATGAGCTCTAAGCTCCTTAAGAATTGGGCAGATAGCTATGAAGTGAATTTATGTACGTTAACATTCCCCCCCTTTAAAAATGTACAGCCTACTATTCACTCCAATTTGAAACAAAAATTTCATACATTTGCCGTTAGCAATCGCAATCCCGTATATACCCTTACCAATGATTCGGTTGTGGATTAGTTTATATGGTATAGCTTTTGGTAGCTACTAAATAGACTAAATGGAAAGAAATCGCTCTGGAAAGCATGTAGAGTAGCCTACCTATAAGCAATATTCTGCTGACTCTGTTAGCTTTATTAGCGATCCGCTGTGTTATTTTCCAATCCCACTGATTCATTTTCATATTAGTATGGATGTTTTGACATGTATAAATAAACTAATAATTTTAAAGTCAGGGGAAATACTGTTAATGGCTGATGTTGTTCCTTGCATGCAGCTTGTATAAAAGTAAGCATAAAATCCGCAAATACTTAGATTTTAAAAAACTGAAAATGCAGTTCGGTCTATTTTTATCTCTAGTTTTTTGCCTATGTGGACTTGTTTATGGGTACGGTCAAATGTGGTACCCAATATCGCGGTTTTTCATCGAGAATGTTACCATCTCTTGGGGACACTTTTTATTGGTCAGTATCTTAATTAATAATAAATCTTAGACAATTCTATCGAGTGGTTTTTCAAATAATCAAGTTTCAAAGTTTGACCTCTTCGGGAGGGGGTACTAACCACTTGTCCATTTTAGGTGGGAATTTTTATGACATTTGTAGTGACCCTCTTGATCTTTCGTGAATTTTTCAGAATTTTAGCTCTCACTTTGTTTTAACAACCATCAAATGTTGTTATTGTGTGTTGCTAGTATAAAAGATGCCCATTAAAAGCGATCCTGACGTGGAGTGGAAAAAACTGGGTATGAGGCGTTGCTCTGAGGGCTCTAGTTTCACATTTATTGGTCCCGTTCATGGGGTTTTTTGAGTGTCGCACTGTGTAATATATGTCTAGAAGGCTTGAACAATCTATTTTTAAAATTGTGGAAGATATGAGGTTTTTTTCATATTGCGGGGTCGGGATCTGCGTGCAGACAAAACAAGTATACACTGAAAAATTTTTAGCTCTAGCTCTTATAGTCTCTAAGATCTAGGTGTTCATACAGACGGACATGTCTATAACTCGACTGTTGATGCTGATCAAATATATATACTTTATGGGGTCGGAGATGCTTCCGTCTGCCTGTTACATACAATTGCACGAACTTAGTAATCCCTTTTACTCTACGAGTAACGGGTTTTAATAAAATATTATTAAATAAACCCTACCTTGAGTAACTTACTGACTTCAACTTACGCTCTCGCTTCATATGGAGTTTTTGATTTCGCGAGCATTTTCGGAGTTACTCAATACCAAGCTTAAGGAGCAAATAAAAACCTAATTTTAAAAGGCTTTAACACCAATAAAGAAGTCGCCACACAGAGAAAAAAACTTAGTATACCCTTTTTACTCTACGAGTAACGGGTATAAAAAGCTCTAGACACGGTTGCCACATTTGGAGCAAACGCTCCAAAATGGATCCTTATTTTCTCGTTGGAGCCCTGGCGCCTTTTTTGGGGAAATGGAGCTTTTTAAGCATAGCAAAATATTTATACCCGTTACTCGTAGAGTAAAAGGGTATACTAAGTTCGTGCAAATGTATGTAACAGGCAGAAGGAAGCATCTCCGACGCCATAAAGTATATATTCTCTTGATCAGCATCAATAGCCGAGTCGATATAGACATGCCGTCTGTCTGTCTGTCTGTCTGTCCGTCTGTCCGTCTGTCCCGTCTGTCCGTCTGTCCGTCTGTCCGTCTGTCCGTCTGTCCGTCTGTCCGTCTGTCCGTCTGTCTGTCTGTCTGTATGACCTAGAATCTCAGAAACTATAAGAGCTAGAGGCTACCATTTTTTCAGTGTAGACTTATATCTTGTAGGAGATCAAGTTTGTTTAAAATTTTTGCCACGCCCCCGGCCCGCGCAATACAGAAAAACCTCCTTATCTCCCACAATTTTGAAAATTGATTGCTCGAACCTTCTAGACATATATTTTAATCATCGCCTATCGATCCGCCATAAATATTATTCAGATGAACGATTGAAGAGTTACCGCCCCGCAATATGAAAAATTCCTCATATCTCCCACAATTTTGGGCAACCTTACCCTGAGTAACGGGTATATCGAAGCGAGAGGCGGCGAAACACAACTCACGCTCTCGTTATACCCGTTACTCGTAGAGTAAAAAAGGGTATACTAAGTTCGTGCAAATGTATGTAACAGGCAGAAGGAAGCATCTCCGCCTTATAAAGTATATATATTCTTGATCATCAATAGCCGAGTCGATATAGACATGTCCGTCTGTCTTCTGTCTGTCTGTCCGTCTGTCCGTCTGTCCGTCAGATCTGTCTGTCTGTAAGAACACCTAGATCTCAGGAACTATAAGAGCAAAGGCTACCATATTTTTAGTGTAGACTTGTATCTTCTGCCGCAAAATCAAGTTTGTTTCAAATTTTTGCCACGCCCCCTCCCGCCCCCCAATATGTAAAACCTCATATCTCCCACAATTTTGAAAATTGATTGCTCGAACCTTCTAGACATATATTTTAATCATCATTACCTATCGATCCGCCATACATCATTTTTCGATCAGATGAACGATAGAAGAGTTGCCACCCACGCCAATTTGAAAAATACCTCATTTCTCCCACAATTTGGGCAACCTTACCCTGAGTAACGGGTATATCGAAGTCGAGCAGGGCCGACTTCAACTTACGTTCTCTTATACACTTGAAAAGTGTATATTAATTTTGACCAGAAGTTTGTAACTTATAGAAATATTAATTTCCGACCCCATAAACTATCTATATTCTTGATCAGGGCAACAAGCTGAGTTCATTTCCGCTTGTCCGTCCGTCTGTCCTTCTGTCCGTCTGTCTGTCTGTTTCTACGCAAACTAGTCCCTCAGTTTTAAAGCTATCGAGCTGAAATTTTGCATAGAGTCTTATTTTTACTGCACGCAACTAATATGTCGGAACCGGCCGGATCGGATGACTATATCATATAGCTGCCATAGGAACAATCGGTCTAAGAACTAGTTCTAGTTAGAAAAACTTTTGTTTTCCATCGTAGCGTCACTAATCTTGGTATATGTTAGTTTTATATGCTTCCATAACTCTGGAAAAATGTATTAGAATCTGATCACTATAGCATATAGCTGCCATAGGAACTATCGGTCGGAAAATGTGTTTTACTAAGAAAAAAGCTTTTTTATGGTATCAAATTTTTTATTAGCAATGATTTAAAATAAAATATCTGATATCTATATCCTATATATTTTTGCAGTTAAATCAGTTTTTCAATTGTATTAAAACTGCGGCAAGTCGAAGTTAGCTTTGCCTTCTCGTTATACACTTGAAAAGTGTATATTAATTTTGGCCAGAAGTTTGTAACGCATAGAAATATTCATTTCCGACCCCATAAACTATCTATATTCTTGATCAGGACGACGAGCCGAGTTCATTTCCGCTTGTCCGTCCGTCCGTCTGTCCGTCTGTCTGTCCGTCTGTCTGTTTCTACGCGAACTAGTCTCTCAGTTTTAAAGCTATCGAGCTGAATAGGCTGAATAGCTGCCATAGGACCGATCGGTCGAAAAATAAGTCTTTGTGAGAAAACTTTTTTTGATTTCCATCGTAGCGTTTCCAATCGTAATATATATTTGTTTTATATGTTTCCACATTTTTTGAAAAAATTTATCAAAATCGGATGACTATAGCATATAGCTGCCATATAAAACGGTCGGTCAAAAACTGCTTCTAGTGAGAAAACTTTGTTTTCTATCGTAGCGTCCCCAATCTTGGTATATATTAGTTTTATATGCTTTTACATAATTTTGAAAAAATTATCAAAATCGGATGACTATAGCATATAGCTGCCATAGGACCGATCTAATGGAAAATGTGTTTTAATAAGAAAAGTTTTTTTTTATGGTATCAAATTTTTATTATCAATGATTTAAAAATTTTAGATATCTGATATCTATATCCTATATATATTTTACCGGTTAAATCAAAGTAAAAATTTTTCAAGTGTATTAAAACTTCGGCACAAACGAAGTTAGCTTTGCCTTCTCTTTTTTTTTTTAATTTTGTGGATAGACTATTGAAGGAAATTCAAACTGCGCGGCAATTCCTCTGTCAAACAGAGAACTGATGCACAAATGGCAAGTGATAACATTTTGAATACATTGTTCAAGTCGAAAAAAAGACTTGGCCAACCTCAACTGGATTCCCTAAATCGGGCCCCCAGGAATCGAACTGCATCATTACTTTTATACCCGTTACCGTAGGGTAAAAAGGGTACTGGACGTGCAAATGTATGTAACAGGCAGAAGGAAGCAAATCATATATAGTCTTGATCAGCATCAATAGCTGAGTCGATAAGAGATGTCCGTCTGTCCGTCTGTCTGTCTGTCCGTCTGTCCGGTCTGTCCCTGTCTGTTCCGTAGAACACCTAGGTCTCAGTTTAAGAGCTAGATACCAATATTCAGTGTAGACTTTTGCTAAGCCTGCGCAAGCAGATCAGGTTTACTTCAAATTTTGCCATGCCCCCTCCCGCCTCCGCAATATCATATATCTCCCACGATTTATAAAATTTAAACCTCCCCAGACATATATTTTAATCATCATTACCTATCGATCCGCCATAATCATTTTTCGATCAGATGATGATGAGCAAGTTCCCGCCCCCGCAATTCTGAAAAATTCCTCATATCTCCCACAATTTGGGCAACCTTACCCTGAGTAACGGGTATATCGAAAGTCGAGCAGGGCCGACTTCAACTTACGCTCTCGTTTTGAGTTATCACGATGGCTCCATACAACTTTTTTTTAGCTTTTTCATTAAGTTAACATTTTTGAAGATTGAAATAAAATGCTAACTGATTCTCGTGAAATCTAAATAAAAAGCTTTAAATGTCCTCTAATTAACTACATTTACAGATTTTCAATATCATTGCGCTTTTAAAATTTATGGTCAAAAATACAACTATTTTACATTAAATTAATTTCAAAATTTCTAAATATTAAGAAATATCACAGTAAAACAATATATCATGTGATTTGTGATTAAATGTTTTCCTAATATAATGTCATTTCGGTAATAAAAACGAGAGGTGTAAAAGTCGGCCATGCTCGACATGGATATACCCGTTACTCAGGGTAAGGTTGCCCAAATTGTGGGGAGATCTAATGAATTTTTCAAATTGCGGGGCGGGAACTTTTCTATAGTTCATCTGATCGAAAATAATGTATGGCGGATCGATAGGCTAATGATAATTAAAGTATATGTCTAGAAGGTTCGAACAAGCCATTTTCAAATTGTGGGAGGTATGAGGTTTTTTCACACTGTGGGGGGGGAGGGGCGTGGCAAAATTTGAAACAAACTTGATCTGCGTGCAGACAATACAAGTCTACACTGAAAAAATGGTAGCTCTAGCTCTTATAGTTCCTGAGATCTAGGTGTTCATACAGACGGACGGACAGACAGACAGACAGACAGACAGACAGACAGACAGACAGACAGACAGACAGACAGACAGACAGACAGACAGACAGACAGACAGACAGACAGACAGACGGACATATCTATATCGTCTCTGCTATTGATGCTCATCAAGAATATATATACTTTATGGGTCGGAGATGCCTTCTTCTTACATACATTTGCACGAACTTAGTTACCCTTTTACTCTACGAGTGGAAATGAACTTCAGATCTCAGCGCTGGACGGCAGTTAAAGAAAAAGCTAATGTTATCTCTGAAAGGCAAACTTCAAAGTGTAAGAACCCATAGCATTACTTTTGTATGCATTTGGAATGAAAACATTGCATCAAAACTCTTAAAAGCATCAAAACTCTTAAAAGCGAAAACTTAGTTCATCTCAACAAAAGTGTAGCATAAGAAAACAATGTAAACCAATTGGTCAACAACTTAGATAAATGCCAACACGAAACCACCTTACCACTGCAGAGCACAAAAATATTGTCATGCAACATTGCAGTGTTAGCAAATAAGCAAATTCTAAAATTTTTTTTAAAATTTGTAAATTTCTTTGAGGTCTTTCTGCTATATGAAACATTTATTGAAAAGAACTTGGAGCAGTACGAAACATACTGGAGCATGAACTATATTGAATTCCAGCTATACGAACAAGCAGTAGAGGTCGAGCAAGCGGTGGACAACCATATGGAATTAACAAAAAACTTTTTAACAAGTGTACACTTTCAACGGTTGCAACGAATCTCTCTATAAACTTCCAACGTATTTAAACTGTAACAAGTGGAACAGCGGCTACACCGTCCTATACGACATGTTGCTTGAGATCGGGTATAGCAGCGTGATAAAATATACGTAGGTGATCTTAATGCTCGAATAGGAGAACAACAGGTAGTCACAGATTTAGTAGCAATGAATTCAGTAGCATATGTCACTCGATCATCAAATTACAAACGAGAAGGCAAAGCTAACTTCGACTGTGCCGAAGTTTTAATACACTTCAAAAACTTTACCCAACTGATTTAAGCCGGGTATCCAGCACTGCGAAAACAAAAAATTCCTGGCATACTTCATATAAAAAAAACTGTGCCAGGAATTTTTTGTTTACCTTTTCCTGTCATTGGTATCCAGCAACATAACCGAAATCCACAGTTTGTTATCGATAGTTGGCCTATCGTTTGCGTGTGTGGATGCTAAAAATTCTGACAGACAACACAGGAATATATTTTCTACAATTATTTTTGACGTGATGGGCGAAAAGATGGAGGCAAATGCTGGGTGCAAAACAATAAAAATGAATTGAGGAATTCCAACGCTGGAGAGCAAACAATGGAGAATGTTTATATCGTTATCTTATATAAAATAATTTGATATTTTATTATTGCTGCACACCAGCCAATTCATCTTGCCAAGATACTTGGCTTTACAGTTGACGAAGTTCTTAGTATTTTTTTGAATATATTAGGGGTAATCCTTTGGGGTATACGACCACAAATGGCTTTAATTGGCTATCATTAGAGGGCCGCGTATTTTTTGGGCTTCGTCGTTTTGTGGTTTGGCCCAGGCCCGTAATAAGCCTGGATCGATTTACTCGGCCCGTGCACACATCTACATACTTCCTACTTTGGATATTATCTAGAGCCTTACGGCTTTCTATGGCTTTTTTCCAAGCGAACAATGTGTGGACAATGTGTGGACAATGTGGCTGAAGAGGCCATATCTGTCTACGGTTTCTGATGCTACATTCTCCTACAAAGGCTGCACATATGTGGGATGCAGTCGCTAGGCCGAATTGACCATTTCGTTCATAATTTTAATTTATTTAAATTAAAGCGCCTTACAAAACACAAAAGATTATAAGTGTGACCTTGCACCTTTTTATTTTTACGTTTCTGGTCACACTGTTTTAGTTGAGTTCCACACACTTTTAATAAAGGCTAGTATCCACCACTGCGGAAAATTCCTGTCAGGAATTTGCTATTTATTAAAAGTGTGTGGAACCCAAATTAAACAGTGTGCCCAGAAACGGCAGAAAAGACCAAAAATGGTAAAAAAGACTTAAGTGGTACAAGGTCACACTAATTAATCAGCTGTGTTTTGTAAACAATAAAAATATTAAAAAACAAACAAGCAAGTTAAAATGAATTTTTTTGAGGATGACGATGAAGTTCTTGTGTTGGTGGCAGCATATGTTGTTGCAAAAAAAAAGGAAGAGGTAAAGAGAAAACGCAGGAGCCACAAATGTTGGGTGAACCCATATTTACAGCTGCGGTCACAAAAAGGAAGATTTCAAAATGATGTGAGTATCTTAATAAATATAAAATGTGTATATATTTGTAATACATTGCTGCTCTCTTGCTCGATTCATAGTTTCAGAATATGGTGCAGAACCCGAGGATGTTTTACCAGACGTTTCATATGGGAGAAACGCAGTTTAATCATCTATATTCTTTGGTGGAACCATACCTAATGCCAAAGCGAAACTCACGCCCAGACGCCATACCATTGAAAGCCAAATTAGCCATTGTTCTTGAGTAAGTCCATTGCATGTGCATACATATTACATACGTAATATATCGTTTATCAATTAGGTGTTTTGCGACTGGAGACTTACAATGTCACGTTGGATCGACCTATAGAATTAGTAAGCAACATTTGGGCCGAACTATTGACCTTGTATGTCATGCCATTTGCAGTGCGCTGCGCGGAGAGTTCCCAATTTGGAACTCAAATAATATGCTGAAATGGGCAGCAGAGTTCATGGATCAGTGGAACTTTCCAAACTGCATTGGTGCTATAGACGGAAAGCATGTTGCGATAAAGGCACCTCCAAACAGTGGCAGCGCTTTCTATAATTATAAAGTAAGTTATTAACTACATTTGAGCGCACATAAAATAATAATATTTTCGTTGCACATATAGGGCTTTCACTCTATTGTGCTAATGGCTGTATGTGACGCATCATATAGGTTCACGTACATTGACGTTGGTGCTTACGGGAGTGAGGGGGACATGAATGCCTTTTCACATTGTTCGCTTGGAAAAGCCATTTTATCGGGTAATGTCACATTTCCGGAGGACAGCATGCTGCACGGAGTACGTACTCCTTACTTTATTGTTGCGGATGATGCATTCCCGCTGCACAAGCGCATAATGAAACCGTTTGGGTCCAGAAGCCTATCCCCAGCAGAAAGGATATTCAACTACCGGCTTAGTCGAGCTCGACGCTGCATTGAGAACGCATTCGGCATTCTCAGTAATAGGTGGATGGCTGTGCAAGACACTTTGCGGTGTGGTCCAGAAAGAGCGCAAAACATTACTGCAGCATGTTGTTATCTGCACAATTATTTGATGCGAACATGTCCAAATATTTATGGATCCACGGTTGAACCCCTTGAAGTTGAAAATCGTGCAGAGACTAATGCTGAAGCCTACCGTGGTCGCGTACAGGATTATCCTAAATATATTAGAAATAATATTAAGGATTTTGTCAACTCTACAGCCGGGTCAGTACCTTGGCAAAATGAATCTGCTGGTTTGCACCAATAATAAAGAATTTAATTATTATTTAATATTAATAATTTATTGTTTTTATTTTATAGGGGGGCATTCTACTTCTTGCTGTACTGCTGCACTTTGGAATACAGCAAATTAGTAACCTCCACTTCAGTTGATGTGGCTACATCGGCTGGTAATTTGCTCAGCAACTCATCCCAAAATGGGAAGATTGTGCGGGCCTTCTTCTTGTTTTGAATGTATTCCCCAAGAATCCCAGCCAGGTTATCGGTAGCTGTGGGCTCCTCCACTTTTCGTTTTTTTGCTGACTTCGACTTCTGTAAATTGTCTTTCTATATATAGTTGTCATAAGAAACAGGTAAATAGTACTCACATAAGAATAAACAGACGATGTGGTTGCCTCGGCGTCATCATCTGTAAGGTGCCAGATTGACTCTTCCTCAATCAAAGTCACGAGGGGACTCGAGCATGCATCAGGGCTGCATGCTGGGCTATCCACAAAAGAACTGGCACTTGCTTTGGTACTGTAAAAAAAAGGTGTTTGATGCACGCAGAATATTGTGACGGTGGTCAACTTACCGTCTCTCCAACGACATCACAGGCAGAAAATCCATTTCCACAGCAAACTGCCAGTCTACAGTTTCGCAAACTTTTGGCTGTTCTAAGTCGATGCCTCCCGCGCTGCCACTTTTAGCCAGCTTGCTTCGATGGTAACGGAAGCTGTCGCGCAAAGATGCCCAAGCGCTCTTGCAGTCTTTCACTATGTATACATAATTATTATTTACACTTCAACTCGTTAACATTTTAACTCACCTTCCTTTTTCATTTCGGCAGCAACACTCTCCCATGCACTTTTTACAGAAATATTGTCAAAATGCTTTTTTTCTGAAATATTCCAAAGGCACGGTCTTGCCTTGACTGCCTTAATTAGTGCAGACTTATCCTCCACTTGGAAATTTACAGTTCTTTTATTAGTCTTCCTCACAATTTTTGAATCCATATTTTCGCTCATCACGTCAAAAATAATTGTAGAAAATATATTCCTGTGTTGTGTGTCAAAATTTTTAGCATCCACACACGCCAACGATAGGCCAACTATCGATAACAAACTGTGGATTTCGTTCATGTTGCTGGATACCAATGACAGGAAAAGGTAAACAAAAAATTCCTGGCACAGTTTTTTTTATATGAAGTATGCCAGGAATTTTTTGTTTTCGCAGTGGTGGATACTAGGCTTAAATAGCAAATTCCTGACAGGAATTTTCCGCAGTGGTGGATACTAGCCTTTAACCGGTAAAATATATATAGAATATAGATATTAAAAATTTTTAAATCATTGATAATAAAAATTTGATACCATAAAAAAACTTTTCTTAGTAAAACACATTTTCCGACCGATCGCTCCTATGGCAACTATATGCTATATAGTCATCCGATTTTGATACATTTTTCCAGAATTATGTGAAAACATATATAGTTTATGTGGTCGGAAATGAATATTTCTATGCGTTACAAACTTCTGGGCAAAATTAATATACACTTTTCAAGTGTATAAAAATGTGATCCGAATGGCGGCCAACTGGATTGAATTGTTGGAGACAAGCAACCTGACAATCCTAAATGGACGAGTCAGTGGGGATGCGGAAGGAAATTTCACTGTCATAAGAAGACAATCCTGCAGCACAATAGATTCTGCGCAATCAATGGGAAAGGACACGAAGTACAATCGTTTTCAGACCATATGCCACTCTGTGTAACGGTTACGGAACAAAATTCGGCGCGAACCAACAAAGTGAAGAAAGCGTGTTAATACCAAAGTTGAAGTGGTTTAATAAATACATCTGTAGATACCAAGAAAGGCTTGACCAATCTCTGACCCGAGAAGTGCGAGTAGACATCCCAATTGACGTAGAAACACTCGTACGCTGTATTAAGGAATCCGCTCCATTAATACCATTACTGAACCGGACCGTGTACAAGCAACCATGGTTAGACAGAGAATGTGAGAGCGCTAGGAAAACTAGTGGATATACTTCCAACGCATGGAGAACAAAATCAGTGACATTATAGACAGCAAGAGTTTTTTAGAATGGCCAGAAACTAAACGGCGCAGCCCAACCTAAAAGGATCAAGGTGAGCCCAGAACTGTTAGCTACAGACTTTGAAAGCCTCCTACAGATGACTTGTCCTTCTCAATTAAGTTTTGCCCTTCCTATTATCGAAGAGGATGAATTAGATGCTGTAATATCTTTAGCAGAAGTCAGAGAGGCACTAAGAAATGCCAAAAACAACAAAGCCCCTGGTATAGACAGAGTGCCAGTGGAATTTATAAAATGCTACTGACACCTTTCTGGAAAATTTTACCGCGTCATTCAACAGTATTTTTGAAGCGGGAATATTGCCACAAGTCTTCCAAGCAAACATCATCTTTCCGATATACAAGAAAGGTGACCCTACAGATGCCAAAAACTATAGAGGAATTTCCTTTTTAAACAGTGTCGAAAGTATTCGTATCTGTATTACTGAACCGACTGACGGCCTGGGTAACCTCCGAAACCAGAATTTTCCAGTGAATTCCCAAAATTTAAAAATGCTCCAACAGTCGATAACTGCTATATGTCCTATCATCAATCGCACTCAGATTATAATCAGCAGAGAAAACAAAAAGTATATGGTTTTTATCGATTTCAAGGCTGCTTTTGACACCATAGATAGAAATGCCCTGATTTTAAAACTGAGCAATTGTGGGGTTTCCACAAAAATCTTGAAAATCATAAAAAGCATGTATAATACTAACAAAACGACTGTATGGGATGGAAAGAACGCCTCAGCGTACTTCGAGACAAATACGGGAGTTAGCCAAGGAGTTGTCTGCTAAGCCCACTACCGTTTGCCTTATTCGTAGATGACATCACCAGTGCTCTCCAGAAGGTGTCAGGATGGAGCGCATCTCGTAAAAGTTCAGATGATATGGTTGTGCTTGCTGACTGTCGAATCAAACTGCAATCTAGGATGATAAATTATATGCTTACTGCACCACATGGAGCCTACAGATAAACTTGGAGGGGAGTCAAAAGTAATAGTTAGAGACACTGGACCTCATATTTCAATCATCACTACCTATCGATCCGTCATATATCATTTTCCTGATCAGATGAACGATGAAAAGTTACTGCCCCGCAATTTTAAAAAAGCCTTTTATATCTCCCACAATTCTCGAAAACAGATTAATCAAACTTGAGACATGTATTTTAATCATCATTACTTATCGATCCGCCATACATAATTTCCCGATCAGATGAGTTATAGTAGAGTTGCCACCACCGCAATTTCTGGGAAAAAAACACAATTTGGGCGTTGTGGCTAATAAAATATTCTGAAATAAACCTTACCGGTAACGGGTATATCGAAGTCGAGCAGGGCCGACCTCAACTTACGCTCCGTTTTTAGCTTTGATCTTTTACTTTTGATTGCTCCAATGATATCAGAAAACTATATATGTATTTAATTAGACGAGATTAAAATCTACACCCAGAGAAATAAATTGCCTGAAACCGTCAAAAATAACCAAAAATTTAGGCAATTTGTACTCAAGAAATTGCGCCAAAGACATATCCTAACTTTAAGGTTGTGATGACCTTAGATTTTTAGGTCGTTTTCACCTTAATTTGGGCCAAAAATACTAAAAATTAAAATAAATTCTTGATTCCACAAATATGTTTGAAGGGGAGGGAGGCGCAGAATAAAGATAGACCAATGCATGGGGGTGGGGGTGGGGGGTTATTTATTCGCCGATGGTATTATTTCCTCTGAAAAACATTTAATAAATTATAAAAACTTTTTAATTTCAACTTCTCGTCTGGGAATCGAACTCGGGACCTCGGTTGGACAACACAGAAATGGCCGCACCCATAGCTCACACGACCACGCACCTCATACAGCAAAGATGCGCCAAATGACTTAAAAGATGCAGCCGTATGTTATGCTCCAAATTTTTAATAGAAGTGGTATTCTAGTGGGTAAGTAATGTTGACTTGAATGCCGAGGTCGTGGGTTCAATTCCTCTTGGAACCAAATAATTATTTTTTGTTTTTTTTAAACATTTTTTTTTCAATGTCAAGGTTCAAATAATCATTACGGATAATTTTGCATTCCAGATTGCGGCTTATTGTTGAAGTAGTAGTGTAGCACTTGGCACATTGAGAGATAAACTGACATTACCAACGCTTAGGAAACGTGACCATAAAAATTTGACTATTACCATAAAAATTGTCTTAAAATTTCCGTTTTAGGTTAAATTCTCATCGTTTAGGTAAATAATTGCTATGAATGCTGAGTTATTGGCAATTTTGTTTTAGGAACTGCTCATCCTTAAAATTAGGTTTTCTTTTTTTGAGTGTATTTATTTAGATTTCACGAGTATAAAATATATTTTTTGAATTCGCGAAAAAAAAATCGTGATGACTTAAATCGGTAATGATATAGTTCGATTCCTAAGGCCCGAATTTTGGGAAAAACCGTTCAAGTTGGTTTTATCCGTTTTATTTTTTGAAAAAGAATCCACAGTGTTATTAATTCTTATCGTCAAATTTATAACTCGAAGATATATTTCAAAATTTTCGTTTGTTTTGTAAGAAATTACATTGAAAAAGTTTATTTAAATTTCGTTTTAGGTAGATCGAAATCGCATGAACATTCGAGTTACGGCGTTGAAAAATCAGCAAAGAGAACGAATCTTACTAAAATTGAACGCAATTGCATTGTTCTGGATTTGATTGTTATAAGAAAACTGGGTCTAACGGATGTTCGTAAATGAAAGTTCGACTGTATTAATAAATTAATGAAAAAAAATAGAAGGCTAACATCGGCTACGCCGATGTTTTAAATACCCTTGCAGTTTTTGAAAGTCGCTACCATTGATAACAAAAAGTTTTTCTCACTACAAACTAGCTTTTGGACCATCATTATATGGCGCTATATGCTATAGTCATCCGATTTTGATAAATTTTTCCACAGAATTGCGGAAGGGGTATAAAACTAATATATACCAAGAATGGTGACGCTTCGAGCGAAAACAAAAAAGTTTTTCTCACTCAGAACGAGTTTTTTGACAGACTCGTTTATATATAGCTATATGCTATAGTCATTGATTTTGATAAATTTTTTCCAGAATTAAAAAAAGGGGGTATAAAACTAATATATACCAAGATTGGGTGACGCTTGGATGGAAACAAAAAGTTTTTCTCACTAGAACTAGTTTTTTGGACTGACCATTTATATGGTAGCTATATGCTATAGTCTTCGATTTTAATAAATTTTTTGGGAATTGTAAAAAGCATATAAAACTATTATAAACCAAGATTGGTGACGCTACGATAGAAAACAAAAAAGTTTTTCTCACTAGAACTAGTTTTTTTTACTGACTGTTTATATGTATAAAGCATATGCTATAGTCATCCGATTTTGATAAATTTTTCCAGAATTGTATGTAATGGTATAAAACTAATATATACCAAGTTTGGTGACGATTCAATAGAAAAAACAAAAGTTTTTCTCACTAGAACTAGTTTATGGACCGATCGTTCCTATGGCAGCTATATGATATAGTCATCCGATCCGGCCGATTCCGACAAATGTGCAGCCTATGTGTATTTAAAGACTTTTGCAAAGTTTGGTCAAGATAGCTTCAAAACTGAGGGAGGAGATAGGTAAGGAAACAGACGGACGGGACAGACGGACATACGGACAGATTTGAATGGCTATAGGACTAGCTCTGTCATGCTGATCAAGAATATATAATGTTTATGGGGTCGGAGATAAAGCCTCTTCTATGTTGTATAAACATCGTGACAATTTTTAATATACGCTCTGCAAGGGTATAACAATAGTTTCCTGTACGTTTTTGTTGATCGGGATTTCTTTTAATTAGAATGGAGCCTTTTGAGCATTTTTTTCTGTCATGGATCCTTTTTAAATTTTTTGGAGCATTTTAATTTTTTCTGGGGCGGTGTCTCTAGATCAATTTAATCTTTGCTTGTTAAAATGATATTTTTAAAACGAGAAAGCGTAAGCCAGTCGGCCCTGCTCGACTTCGATGGCACCCGTTACACTTCAGGGTAAGGTTTTTTTAAGAATATTTTATTAGATCACAAATTGTGGAAGATATGAGTTTTTACAAATTGCGGGGAGGCAACTCTGAAGGTTCGAACAATTCATTTTCCTAAAATTGTGGGAGAACTGCTTCTATCGTTCATCTGATCAAGAAATGATGTATGGCGGATCGGTAGGTATTGATTTTAAATATATCTCTAGAAGGTTTCTACAATGTATTTTAGAAAATTGTAAGAGATATGGAGGTATTTTTCAAATTGGGGGGGCGGCAACTCTACTATTGTTCGTCTGATCGGAAATGATGTAATGGCGGATCGATAGGTAATGATGATTAAAATTATGTCTGGAGGTTCAAAAAATCCATTTTCCAAAATTGTGGGAGATTTGAGGTATTTTTCAAATTGGGGGGGTGGGAACTTTTCTATCGTTCACTTGATCAAGAAATGATGTATGGCGGATCGGTAGGTATTGGTGATTTAAATATATTTAGAAGGTTTTTACAATGTATTTAAAAATTGTAAGAGATTTGAGGTATTTTTCAAATTGTGGGGGGGCAACTCTACTATCGCTCGTTTGATCGGAAAATGATGTATGGCGGATCAATGGGTAATGATGATTAGATTATATGTTTAGAAGGTCAGAACAATCTATTTTTAAAATTGTGGGAGATTTGAGGTATTTTTCAAATTGTGGGGGCGGGAACTTTTCTATCGTTCATCTGATCAAGAAATGATGTATGGCGGATCGGTAGGTAATGATGATTAGAATATATGTTTGAAGGTCCAACACCCTATTTTTAAAATTGTGGAGATAAGAGGTTTTTTTCACATTGTGGGGGCGGAAGGGGGCGTTGCAAAAATTTGAAACAAACTTGATCTGCGTGCAGACAATACAAGTCTACACTGAAAAATAGCCCTTATAGTCTCTGGAGATCTAGGTGCTACAGACAGACGGACGGACGGACGGACAGACAGACGGACGGACGGACAGACGCGTGACACCATATCGACTCGGCTATTGATGCTGATTAAGAATATATATACTTTATGGGGTCGGAAAATGCTCTTCTGCCTGTTGGCACATTTGCACGAACTTAGTATACCCTTTTACTCACGAGTGGAAATGAACTCAGATCTCAGCTGGACGGTAGTTAAAGAAAAAGCTAATGTTATCTCTGAAAAGGCAAACTTCAAAGTGAAGAACCCGTATAGACATTTTTGTATGCATTTGGAATGAAAACATTGCATCAAAAACTCTTAAAACATCAAAACTCTTAAAAGCGAAAAACTTAGTTCATCTCAACAAAAGTGTAGCATAAGAAAACAAATGTAAACCAATTGGTCAACAACTTAGATAAATGCCACACAAACCACCTTACCACTGCAGTATAAAAATATTGTCATGCAACATTGCAGGGTTAGCAACATGTGCCCTAAAATTTTTTTTTTAAAATTGTACTTGAGGTCTTCACAAAAGAAAACATTTTATTGAAAAGAACTTGGAGGCATTGAAATATACTTTGGGGAGCATGAACTATATTGAATCTGGCACATATACGAACACAAGCAGTAGAGGTCGAGCAAGCGGTGGACAACCATATGGAATTTACCGAAAAACTTTCGAACAAGTGTACACTTTCAACGGTTGCAACGAATCTCCTGAGAAACTTCCAACGTATTTAAACTGTAACAAGTGGAACAGCGCCATTACACTGTCCTATACGACATGTTGCTTGGAGATCGGGTAAAGCAGCGTGATGATTATATACGTAGGTGATCTTAATGCTCGAATATAAGAACAACAGGTAGTCACAGATTTAGGACAATGAATTCAGTAGCATATGTCACTTGATCATCAACAGTAACGAGAGACAAAGCTAACTTCTGACTGTGCCGAAGTTTAATACACTTAAAACTGGATCAACTGATTTCAGCTTAAAGAATCCATAGAAACAAAATTCCCGGGCATACTTCATATAAAAAACTGTGCCAGGAATTTTTGTTTACCTTTTTCCTGTCATTGGTATCCAGCAACATAACCGAAATCCACAATATTATCGATAGTTGGCCTATCGTTTGGTGTGTGTGGATGCTAAAAATTCTGACAGACAACAGGAATATTTTCACAATTATTTTTGACGTGATATGAAAAGATGGAGGCAAATGCTGGTTGCAAACAATAAATATGAATTGAGGGAATTCTAAACGCTAGAGGAGAAAAACAATGGAGAATAGTTTATATCGTTATCTTAGATATAAAATAATTTGATATTTTATTATTGCTGCACACCAGCCAATTCATCTGGCCAAGATACTGGGCTTTATAGTTCATTGAAGTTCTTGGTATTTTTTATATTTAAGGGTAATCCTTTGGGGTATACGACCACAAATGGCTTTAATTGCCATCATTGATATTAGCTGCGTATTTCTTTTGGCTTGGTCGTTTTAGAGCTTAACAGGCCAGTAATAAGCCTGGATCGATTTACTCTGTCAGTACATATTCACATACTTCCACTTTGGATATTATCTAGAGCCTTACGGTCTTCCATGGCTTTTTTCCAAGCGAACAATGGGGATAATGTGTGACAAGTGGCCGAAGAGGCCATTCCCGTCTACGGTTTCCTGATGCTTACATCTTCTGCCAAAGGCTGCACATATATGGGATGCAGTCGCTAGGCCGACTGACCATTTCGTTCATAATTTTAATTTATTTAAATTAAAGCGCCTTACAAAACAGCAACAGATTAATAAGTGTGAGACCTTGCACCGTGAAGGCCTTTTACCTTCTTCATCTTTTTTTTTTACCGTTTCGGTCACACTGTTTAGCTGGAGTTCCACACACTTTTAATAAATAGCAAATTCCTGACAGGAATTTTCCGCAGTGGATACTCAGCCTTTAACCGGTAAAATATATAGATTATAGATATTAAAAATTTTTAAATCATTGATAATAAAAAATTTGATACCATAAAAACTTTTTCTTAGTAAAACACATTTTTCCACTGATCGTCTATTAGTAACTATATGCTATAGTCATCCGATTTTGACAAGCATTTTTCCAGACCATGTGAAAACTATATAGTTTTGTGGTCGGAAATGAATATTTCTATGCGTTACAAAAAAAAAAGGGGTTAATATACACTTTTCATAAATAAAAATGTGATCCGAATGGCGGCCAACTGATTGAATTGTTGATGACAAGCAAACTCAGACAATCCTAAATGGACGAAAAGTCAGGGGATGTGAAGGAAAATTTCACTGTCATAAGAAGACAATCCAACAGCACAATAGATTACGGGCAATCAATGGGAGCACACGAAGTACAAATCGTTTTCAGACCATATGCCACTCTGTAACGGTTACGGAACAAATTCGGCGGACACAAAGTGAAGAAAGCAGCACAACAAAGTTGTAAGTGGTTTAATAAATACATCTGTAGATACCAAGAAAGGCTTGACCAATCTCTGACCCGAGAAGCGCGAGTAGACATCCCACTGGTTTTAGAAACACTCGTAATGTTGCATAGAAATCCGCTCCATTAATACCATTACTGTAACCGGACCGTGCAATAAGCAAATCCATGTGTAGAAGGAAAATGTGAGAGCATAGGAAAAAACTAGTGGATATACTTCCAACGCATGGAGAACAAAATCAGGTGACATTAGGACAGCGTTAGTTTTTAAGAAGTAGCCAGAAACTAAACGGGCGTAACCCAACCTAAAAGGATCAAGGTGAGCCCAGAACTGTTAGCTACAGACTTTTGTTTTTCTCCTACAGATGACTTGTCCTTCTGTGTTAAGTTTTGCCCTTCCTATTTAAAAAAGAGGATGAATTAAGATGCTGTAATATCTTTTTAGCAGAAGTCAGAGAGGCACTAAGAAATGCCAAAAAACAACAAAGCCCTAGAGCAGACAGAGTGCCAGTGGGAATTTATAAAAAATGCTACTGACACCTTTCTGGAAAATTTTACCGCGTCATTCAACAGTATTTTATTGAAGCTAGAAATATTGCCACAAGTCTTCTCCAAGCAAACATCAGTTCTGATATATTTGTTAGCAGACCCCACAGATACGTAAAAACTATAGAGAAATTTCTTTAAACAGTGTCAGAAAGTATTCGTATCTGTATTACTGAACCGACTGACGGCTCATGGGTTAACTTCCAGAAACCAAATTTCCAGTGAATCTAATCAGGATTTAGAAAGGATACTCAACAGTCGATAGCCTATATGTCCATCATCAATCGCACTAGATTATAATCAGCAGAGAAAAACAAAAAGTATATGGTTTTTATCGATTTCAGTTGCTTTTGATTACCCATGATAGAAATGCCTGATTTTAAACTGAGCAATTGCGGGATTTACAAAATCTTGAAAATCATAAAAAGCATGTATGATACTAACGACTGTATGGGATGGAAAGAACACCTCAGCTGCAATTTCGAGACAAATACAGAGTTAGGCAACAGTTGTCTGCCAAGCCCACTCACCGTTTGCCTTATTCAGATGACATCTACCAGTGCTCTGCCAGAAGGTGTCAGGATTAGAGTGCATCTCGTAAAAAGTTCAGATGATATGAGCAAAGTTTGCTGACTGTCGAATCAAACTGCAATCTATGATTGATAAATTATATGCTTACTGTACCATGAGCCTACAGATAAACTTGAGGAGCCGTGCACAATAGCGACACTGGACCTATATTTCCCTGATCAGATGAACGATAGAAAAGTTCCCGCCCCCGCAATTTTAAAAAAGCCTTATATCTCCCACAATTTCGAAAACAGATTAATCAAACTTTTTAGACATGTATTTTAATCATCATTACTTATGATCCGCCATACATAGTTTCCCGATCAGATGAGTTATAGTAGAGTTGCCACCACCGCAATTTGGGAAAAAAACACAATTTGGGCATGTTGTGGCCTAATAAAATATTCTGAAATAAACCTTACCCAGAGTAACGGGTATATCGAAGTCGAGCAGGGCCGACCTCAACTTACGTTCTCGTTTTTTTTAAGCTTTTGATCTTTTACTTTTGATTGCTCAATGATATCGAAAAACTATATATGTATTTAATTAGACGAGATTAAAATCTACACCCAGAGAAATAAATTGCCTGAAACCGTCAAAAATAACCAAAAATTTAGGCAATTTGTACTCAAAATTGCGCCAAAGACATCATATCCTAACTTTAAGGTTGCTGATGACCTTAGATTTTTAGGTCGTTTTCACCTTAATTTAAGGCCAAAAATTGCTAAAAATTAAAATAAATTTGATTCCACAAATATGTGGGAAGGGGGGGGGAGGCGCGCAGAAGACAAGATAGACCAATGCATATGCACGGGGGGGAGGAGGGTGGGGGGTTATTTATTCGCCGATGGTATTATTTCCTCTGAAAAACATTTAATAAGAACTCGGGACCTCGGGGATTGGAACACAGAAATGGCCGCACCTTTAGCTCACACGACCACGCACCTCATACAGCAAGATGCGCCAAATGACTTAAAAGAATGCAGCCGTATGTTATGCTCCAAATTTTTAATAGAAGTGGTGGTCTAGTGGGTAAGACTGTTGACTTAGAATGCCGAGGTCGTGGGTTCAATTCCTCTTGGAACCAAATAATTTTTTTTTGTTTTTTTTTTAAACATTTTTTTTTTTCAATGTCAAGAGTTCAAATAATCATTACGGATAATTTTGCATTCCAGATTGCGGCTTATTGTTCGAAGTAGTAGTGTAGCACTTGGCACATTCAAAGATAAACTGACATTACCAACGCTTAGGAAACGTGACCATAAAAATTGGTGACGTATTGCCATAAAAAAATTGTCTTAAAATTTCCGTTTTAGGTTAAATTCTCATCGTTTAGGTAAATAATTGCTATGAATGCTGAGTTATTGGCAATTTATTGTTTTAGGAACTGCTCAGCCTTAAAATTAGGTTTTTCTTTTTTTTGAGTGTATTTATTTAGATTTCACGAGTATAAAATATATTTTTTTGGAATTCGAAAAAAATCGTGATGACTTAAATCGGTAATGATATAGTTCGATTCCTAAGGCCCGAATTTTGGGAAAACCGTTCAAGTTGGTTTTGTCTGTTTTATTTTTTGAAAAAGAATCACAGTGTTATTAATTCTTATCGTCAAATTTATAACCGAAGATATATTTCCTAAAAACAATTTTCGTTTGTTTTGGTAAGAAATTACATTGAAAAAAAGTTTATTTAAATTTCGTTTTAGGTAGATCGAAATCGCATGAACATTCGAGTTACGGGCGTTGAAAAATCATAGTAAAGAGAACGAATCTTACTAAAAATTGAACGCAATTGCATTGTTCTGGATTTGATTTCGTTATACAGAAAACTGGGTCTAACGGATGTTCGTAAAATGAAAGTTCGACTGTATTAATAAATTAATGAAAAAAAAAAAGAAGGCTAACACGGCTACGCCGATGTTTTAAATACCCTTGCAGTTTTTGAAAGTCGCTACCATTGATAACAAAAAAGTTTTTCTCACTACAACTAGTTTTTTTGACCGACCGTTTATATGGCAGCTATATGCTATAGTCATCCGATTTTGATAAATTTTTCCAGAATTGTGTGAAGGGGTATAAAACTAATATATACCAAGAATGGTGACGCTTCGATGGAAAACAAAAAAGTTTTTCTCACTAGAACGAGTTTTTTGACAGACCGTTTATATGGCAGCTATATGCTATAGTCATCCGATTTTGATAAATTTTTCCAGAATTGTGTGAAGGGGTATAAAAACTAATATATACCAAGATTGGTGACGCTTCGATGGAAAACAAAAAAGTTTTTCTCACTAGAACTAGTTTTTTGACTGACCATTTATATGGTAGCTATATGCTATAGTCATCCGATTTTAATAAATTTTTTTTGAATTGTGTAAAAGCATATAAAACTAATATAAACCAAGATTGGTGACGCTACGATAGAAAACAAAAAAGTTTTTCTCACTAGAACTAGTTTTTTTACTGACCGTTTATATGGCAGCTATATGCTATAGTCATCCGATTTTGATAAATTTTTCCAGAATTGTGTGAAGGGGTATAAAACTAATATATACCAAGTTTGGTGACGATTCAATAGAAAACAAAAAAGTTTTTCTCACTAGAACTAGTTTATGGACCGATCGTTCCTATGGCAGCTATATGATATAGTCATCCGATTCGGCCGATTCCGACAAATGTGCAGCCTATGTGTATTTAAAGACTTTTTGCAAAGTTTGGTCAAGATAGCTTCAAAACTGAGGGAGGAGATAGCATAGAAACAGACGGACGGACAGACGGACATACGGACAGACGGACATGGCTATATAGACTCAGCTCGTCATGCTGATCAAGAATATATATAGCTTATGGGGTCGGAGATGCTTCCTTCTATGCGTTACAAACATCGTGACAATTTTAATATACGCTCTGCAAGGGTATAACAATAGTTTCCTGTACGTTTTTGTTGATCGGGATTTCTTTTTAATTAGAATGGAGCCTTTTTTGGAGCATTTTTTTCTGTCATGGATCCTTTTTAAATTTTTTTGGAGCATTTTAATTTTTTCAAGTGGCAACCGTGTCTCTAGATCAATTTAATCTTTGCTTGTTAAAATGATATTTTAAAACGAAAGCGTAAGTTGAAGTCTGCCCTGCTCGACTTCGATATACCCGTTACTCAGGGTAAGGTTTTTTTTAAGAATATTTTATTAGATCACAAATTGTGGAAGATATGAGTTTTTTTTACAAATTGCGGGGGAGGCAACTCTACTATAACTCATCTGATCGGAAAATGATGTACGGCGGATCGATAGGTAATGATAATTAAAATATATGTCTGGAAGGTTCGAACAATTTATTTTCAAAATTGTGGGAGAACTTTTCTATCGTTCATCTGATCAAGAAATGATGTATGGCGGATCGGTAGGTATTGATGATTTAAATATATCTCTAGAAGGTTTTTACAATGTATTTTAAAAATTGTAAGAGATATGAGGTATTTTTCAAATTGCGGGGGCGGCAACTCTACTATTGTTCGTCTGATCGGAAAATGATGTACGGCGGATCGATAGGTAATGATGATTAAAATTATGTCTGGAAGGTTCGAACAATCCATTTTCCAAATTGTGGGAGATTTGAGGTATTTTTCAAATTGCGGGGGCGGGAACTTTTCTATCGTTCATCTGATCAAGAAATGATGTACGGCGGATCGGTAGGTATTGATGATTTAAATATATCTCTAGAAGGTTTTTACAATGTATTTTAAAAATTGTAAGAGATTTGAGGTATTTTTCAAATTGGGCGGGTCGGAACTCTACTATCGTTCGTCTGATCGGAAAATGATGTATGGCGGATCAATAGGTAATGATGATTAGAATATATGTCTAGAAGGTCCGAACAATCTATTTTTAAAATTGTGGGAGATTTGAGGTATTTTTCAAATTGCGGGGGCGGGAACTTTTCTATCGTTCATCTGATCAAGAAATGATGTATGGCGGATCGGTAGGTAATGATGATTAGAATATATGTCTTGAAGGTCCGAACAATCTATTTTCAAAATTGTGGGAGATATGAGGTATTTTTCATATTGCGGGGGCGGGAGGGGGCGTTGCAAAAATTTGAAACAAACTTGATCTGCGTGCAGACAATACAAGTCTACACTGAAAAAATGGTAGCTCTAGCCCTCATAGTCTCTGAGATCTAGGTGTTCATACAGACAGACGGACGGACGGACGGACGGACGGACAGACAGACGGACGGACGGACAGACGGACAGGTCTATATCGACTCGGCTATTGATGCTGATTAAGAATATATATACTTTATGGGGTCGGAAATGCTTCCTTCTGCCTGTTACATACATTTGCACGAACTTAGTATACCCTTTTTACTCTACGAGTGGAAATGAACTCAGATCTCAGCGCTGGACGGCAGTTAAGGAAAAAGCTAATGTTATCTCTGAAAGGCAAACTTCAAAGTGTAAGCAGAACCCATAGCATTACTTTTGTATGCATTTGGAATGAAAACATTGCATCAAAACTCTTAAAAGCATCAAAACTCTTAAAAGCGAAAAACTTAGTTCATCTCAACAAAAGTGTAGCATAAGAAAACAATGTAAACCAATTGGTCAACAACTTAGATAAATGCCAACACGAAACCACCTTACCACTGCAGTATAAAATATTGTCATGCAACATTGCAGGGTTAGCAAATAAGCAAATTCTAAAATTTTTTTTTAAAATTTGTAAATTTCTTTGAGGTCTTTCTGCTATATGAAACATTTATTGAAAAGAACTTGGAGCAGTACGAAACATACTTTCCGGAGCATGAACTATATTGAATTCCAGCTATACGAACAAGCAGTAGAGGTCGAGCAAGCGGTGGACAACCATATGGAATTAACAAAAAACTTTTTAACAAGTGTACACTTTCAACGGTTGCAACGAATCTCTCTATAAACTTCCAACGTATTTAAACTGTAACAAGTGGAACAGCGGCTACACCGTCCTATACGACATGTTGCTTGAGATCGGGTATAGCAGCGTGATGATTATATACGTAGGTGATCTTAATGCTCGAATAGGAGAACAACAGGTAGTCACAGATTTAGTAGCAATGAATTCAGTAGCATATGTCACTCGATCATCAAATGACAAACGAGAAGGCAAAGCTAACTTCGACTGTGCCGAAGTTTTAATACACTTCAAAAACTTTACTCCAACTGATTTAACCGGTAAAATATATATAGAATATAGATATTAAAAATTTTTAAATCATTGATAATAAAAATTTGATACCATAAAAAAAACTTTTCTTAGTAAAACACATTTTCCGACCGATCGCTCCTATGGCAACTATATGCTATAGTCATCCGATTTTGATACATTTTTCCAGAATTATGTGGAAACATATATATAGTTTATGTGGTCGGAAATGAATATTTCTATGCGTTACAAACTTCTGGGCAAAATTAATATACACTTTTCAAGTGTATAAAAATGTGATCCGAATGGCGGCCAACTGATTGAATTGTTGGAGACAAGCAACCTGACAATCCTAAATGGACGAGTCAGTGGGGATGCGGAAGGAAATTTCACTGTCATAAGAAGACAATCCTGCAGCACAATAGATTACTGCGCAATCAATGGGAAAGGACACGAAGTACAATCGTTTTCAGACCATATGCCACTCTGTGTAACGGTTACGGAACAAAATTCGGCGCAGACACAAAGTGAAGAAAGCGTGTTAATACCAAAGTTGAAGTGGTTTAATAAATACATCTGTAGATACCAAGAAAGGCTTGACCAATCTCTGACCCGAGAAGTGCGAGTAGACATCCCAATTGACGTAGAAACACTCGTACGCTGTATTAAGGAATCCGCTCCATTAATACCATTACTGAACCGGACCGTGCACAAGCAACCATGGTTAGACAGAGAATGTGAGAGCGCTAGGAAAACTAGTGGATATACTTCCAACGCATGGAGAACAAAATCAGTGACATTATAGACTGCAAGAGTTTTTAAGAAGTAGCCAGAAAACTAAACGGCGCAGCCCAACCTAAAAGGATCAAGGTGAGCCCAGAACTGTTAGCTACAGACTTTGAAAGCCTCCTACAGATGACTTGTCCTTCTCAATTAAGTTTTGCCCTTCCTATTATCGAAGAGGATGAATTAGATGCTGTAATATCATTAGCAGAAGTCAGAGAGGCACTAAGAAATGCCAAAAACAACAAAGCCCCTGGTATAGACAGAGTGCCAGTGGAATTTATAAAAAATGCTACTGACACCTTTCTGGAAAATTTTACCGCGTCATTCAACAGTATTTTTGAAGCGGGAATATTGCCACAAGTCTTCCAAGCAAACATCATCTTTCCGATATACAAGAAAGGTGACCCCACAGATGCCAAAAACTATAGAGGAATTTCCTTTTTAAATAGTGTCAGAAAGTATTCGTATCTGTATTACTGAACCGACTGACGGCCTGGGTAACTCGAAACCAAATTTCCAGTGAATTCCAATCAGGATTTAGAAAGGGATACTCAACAGTCGATAGCCTATATGTCCTATCATCAATCGCACTAGATTATAATCAGCAGAGAAAACAAAAAAGTATATGGTTTTTATCGATTTCAAGGCTGCTTTTGACCCCATAGATAGAAATGCCCTGATTTTAAAACTGAGCAATTGCGGGATTTCCACAAAAATCTTGAAAATCATAAAAAGCATGTATGATACTAACAAAACGACTGTATGGGATGGAAAGAACACCTCAGCGTACTTCGAGACAAATACGGGAGTTAGGCAAGGTTGTCTGCTAAGCCCACTACCGTTTGCCTTATTCGTAGATGACATCACCAGTGCTCTGCCAGAAGGTGTCAGGATTAGAGCGCATCTCGTAAAAGTTCAGATGATATGGTTGTGCTTGCTGACTGTCGAATCAAACTGCAATCTATGATTGATAAATTATATGCTTACTGCACCACATGGAGCCTACAGATAAACTTGGAGGAGTCAAAAGTAATAATAGTTAGAGACACTGGAGGACGTCCAGCTGCAAATGAAAGAAGGTCGCTGAATGGCAACTTCTTACCCCGACAATGAGCTTCGCAAGACATGCAAGTCACAAAGTCTTGACTCTAAGTTAGCATTGAACTCAATTTGGAATGATTTTCTGGCAAGAAGCGAAACACAAAACAGCAAAAAATATAAATTGTTTGAAGCCGTATCTAAAACCGTTATATGCTACGGCGCCCAGGTATGGGGACACTTCAAGTATGATGATGCCGAGAAACTTTAATTATACTCTGTACCGAAGGTACACAGAGTATATTGGGTTTGTGCAAATGTATGTAACAGCCAGAAGGAAGCATCTCCGACCCCATAAAGTATATATATTCTTGATCAGCATCAACAGCCGAGTCGATATAGCCATGTCCGTCGTCTCGTCCGTCTGTCTGTCCGTCTGTCCGTCTGTCCGTATGAACGAAGAGATCTCAGAGATGGTAAGAGATAGAGGTTTGAAATGTATGGAACATATATTTCTTATACTTGCAGGCAGATCAAGTTTAGTTTTGATTTTTGCCACGCCCCCTGCCTCCCCCGCAAATTTAAAAAAACGAAATAACTCCCACAATTTTCAAGATAGATACTTCGAACATTCTAGACATATATTCTACAACTTATTTTGAATCGACCCGCCATACATCATTTTTCGATCAGATGAACGATATTAGAGCTATATGTAAAAGAAAATAAAAACCAACGCCAACAACAACACCGTTGCCATTGGTAGAACTTACGAGAAAGAGAGAGCGAGAAGGCAATAGCTAACTGGTAATTTCCCAATTGGACCTTGCTATGAGTGGAGCGATATAATTGAGATGGCCTGCGGTCAGAAATCACGCGTGATTCCCGCGTGACTAATATAGATACGTTTTTGTTAATAGGAAATTATATACAAATTTTATAATTTTACGGGTTTGTACTAGGTACTAGCCCCCATACATCGTTTTTCAACCAGATGAACGATGGTTGAAAGAGTTGCCACCCTCAGATTTTGAAAAAACCTCACACTTTAAAGTTATTAGTTTCGTACAAACAGGTACAGAGTATATTACAGTCGGGCTTGACCGACTTTCTTACTTGTTTTAAAGTAATTTTTATACACTTGAAAAGTGTATATTATTTTTGCCCAGAAGTTTGTAACGCATAGAAATATTTATATCCGACCCCATAAACTATATATATTCTTGATCAGGACGACGAGCTGAGTTCAATTCCGTCTATCTATCCATCCGTCTGTCCGTCAGCCGTCTGTCTGTCTGTCTGTTTCTACGCGAACTAGTCCCTCAGTTTTAAGGCTATCGAGCTGAAATTTTGCACATAGTCTTCTTTTCACTGCACGCAACTAATATGTCGGAACCGGCCGGATCGGATGACTATATCATATAGCTGCCATAGAAACAGTCGGCCAAAAAACAAGTTCTAGTAAGAAAAACTTTTTATACAATTGAAAAGTGTATATTAATTTTGCCCAGAAGTTTGTAACGCATAGAAATATTCATTTCCGACCCCATAAACTATATATATTCTTGATCAGGACGACGAGCTGAGTTAATTTCCGCTTGTCCGTCCGTCTGTCTGTCCGTCTGTCCGTCTGTCTGTTTCTACGCGAACTAGTCTCTCAGTTTTAAAGCTATCGAGCTGAAATTTTGCACAGAGTCTTCTTTTTACCGCACGCAAATAATATGTCAGAACCGGCCAGATCGGATGACTATATCATATAGCTGCCATAGGAACGATCGGTCTAAGAACTAGATCTAGTTAGAAAAACTTTTTGTTTTCCATCGTAGCGTCACTAATCTTGGTATATGTTAGTTTTATATGCTTCCATATAATTCTGTAAAAATGTGTCCAAATCGGATCACTATAGCATATAGCTGCCATAGGAACGATCGGTCGACTTTGTGAAAAAAACTTTTTTGTTTTCCATCGTAGAGTCTCCAATCGTAGTATATATTTGTTTTATATGTTTCTACACAATTCTGAAAAAATTTATCAAAATCGGATGACTATAGCTGCCATATAAACGGTCGGTCAAAAAACTATTTCTAGTGAGAAAAACTTTTTTGTTTTTTATCGTAGCGTCTCCAATCTTGGTATATATTAGTTTTATATGCTTTCAAATAATTTTGAAAAAAATTATCAAAATCGGATGACTATAGTATATAGCTGCCATAGGACCGATCGGTCGGAAAATGTGTTTTACTAAGAAAAGTTTATTTTATGGTATCAAATTTTTATTATCAATGATTTAAAAATTTTAAATATCTGATATATATATCTTATATATATTTTTCCTGGTAAATCAGTTGGAGTAAAGTTTTTCAAGTGTATTAAAACTTCGGCACAGTCGAAGTTAGCTTTGCCTTCTCGTTTGTTTTCCATTGTAGCGTCACTAAACTTGGTATATGTTGGTTTTATGTGCTTTCACACATTTATGGAAAAATTTATTAAAATCAGATCACTATAGCATATAGCTGCCATTGAAACGGACGGTTGAAAAACTAGTTCTAGCGTTGCTAATCTTGGTATATGTTAGTTTTATATGCTTCTACACATTTATGAAAAAATTGATCAAAATTGGATCACTATAGCATATAGCTGCCATAGAAACGGTCGGTCAAAAAACTACTTCTAATGAGAAAAACTTTTTTGTTTTCTTGATATATATTAGTTTTATATGCTTTTACATAATTTTGAAAAAATTGATCAAAATCGGATGACTATAGCATATAGCTGCCATAGGGCCGATCGGTCGGAAAATGTGTTTTACTAAGAAAAGTTTTTACTTATGTTATCAAATTGTTATTATCAATGATTTAAAAATTTTAAATATTTGATATCTATATCCTATATATATTTTTCCAGTTAAATCAGTTGGAGAAAAGTTTTTAAGTGTATTAAAACTTCGGCACAGTCGAAGTTAGCTTTGCCTTCTCGTTTTCATACACTTGAAAAGTGTATATTAATTTTGCCCAGAAGTTTGTAACGCATAGAAATATTCATTTCCGACCCCTCTTGATCAGGACGACGAGCTGAGTTCATTTCCGCTTGTCCGTCCGTCCGTCTGTCCGTCTGTCTGTCCGTCTGTCTGTTTCTACGCGAACTAGTCTCTCAGTGTTAAAGCTATCGAGCTGAAATTTTGCACAGAGTCTTCTTTTTACTGCACGCAACTAATATGTCGGAACCGGCCGGATCGGATGACTATATCATATAGCTGCCATAGGAGCGATCGGTCTAAGAACTAGTTCTAGTTAGAAAAACTTTTTGTTTTCCATCGTAGCGTCACTAATCTTGGTATATGTTAGTTTTATATGCTTTCACATAATTTTGAAAAAATTTATTAAAATCGGATGACTATAGCATATAGCTGCCTTAGGACCGATCGGTCGAAAAATAAGTCGTTGTGAGAAAAACTTTTTTGATTTCCATCGTAGCGTCTCCAATCGTAGTATATATTTGTTTTATATGTTTCCACACAATTCTGAAAAAATTTATCAAAATCGGATGACTATATCATATAGCTGCCATATAAACGGTCGGTCAAACAACTACTTCTAGTGAGAAAAACATTTTTATTTTTTTTATCGTAGCGTCCCCAATCTTGCTATATATTAGTTTTATATGCTTTCACATAATTTTGAAAAAATTTATTAAAATCGGATAACTATAGCATATAGCTGCCATAGTACCGATCGGTCGGAAAATGTGTTTTACTAAGAAAAGTTTTTTTTTATGGTATCAAATTTTTATTATCAATGATTTAAAAATTTTAAATATTTGATATCTATATCCTATATATATTTTTCCAGTTAAATCAGTTGGAGTAAAGTTTTTCAAGTGTATTAAAACTTTGGCACAGTCGAAGTTAGCTTTGCCTTCTCGTTTTTATACCCGTTACTCGTAGAGTAAAAAGGGTATACTAAGTTCGTGCAAATGTATGTAACAGGCAGAAGGAAGCAATTCCGACCCCATAAAGTATATATATTCTTGATCAGCATCAATAGCCGAGTCGATATAGACATGTCCGTCTGTCCGTATGAACACCTAGATCTCAGAGACTATAAGAGCAAGAGCTACCAAATTTTCAGTGTAGACTTGTATTGTCTGCAGGCAGATAAAGTTTGTTTCAAATTTTTGCCACGCCCCCTCCACAATTTTGAAAATAGACTGTTCAAACCTTCAAGACATATATCTTAATCCTCATTACCTATCGATCCGCCATACATCATTTTTCGATCAGATGAACGATAGTTGTGTTTCAAATTTTTGCCACGCCCCCTCCCGCCCCCGCAATATGAAAAAACCTCATATCTCCCACAATTTTGAAAATTGATTGTTCTAACCTTCTAGACATATATTTTAATCATCATAACCTATCGATCCGCCATAATTTTTTTCGATCAGATGAACGATAGAAAAGTTCCCGCCCCCGCATTTTGAAAAATTCCTCATATCTCCCCTCAATTTGGGCAACCTTACCCTGAGTAACGGGTATATCGAAGTCGAGCAGGGCTCTCGTTCAAATTGCGGGGGAGGCAACTCCACTATAGCTCATCTGATCAGGAAATGATGTATGGCTGATCGATAGGTAATAATTATTAAAATATATGTCTAGAAGGTTCAAACAATATATTTTTAAGATTGTGGGAGATATGAGGTATTTTTCAAATTGCGGGGGCGGCAACTCTTCTATCGTTCATCTAATCGAAAAATGATGTACGGCGGATCGATAGGTAATAATGATTAAGATATATGTCTAGAAGGTTTGAACAGTCTATTTTCAAAATTGTGGGAGATATGAGGTTTTTTTCAAATTGCGGTGGCGGGAGGGGGCGTGGCAAAAATTTTAAACAAACTTGATCTGCGTGCAGACAATACAAATCTACTCTGAAAATTTGGTAGCTCTAGCTCTTATAGTCTCTGAGATCTAGGTGTTCATACGGACAGACGGACAGACGGACGGACGGACGGACGGACAGACGGACATGTCTATATCGACTCGGCTATTGATGCTGATCAAGAATATATATACTTTATGGGGTCGGAAATGCTTCCTTCTGCCTGTTACATACATTTGCACGAACTTAGTATACGCTTTTTACTCTACGAGTAACGGGTATAATGAACTTAAAAAATTGTTTCCGTCACTTTTGGTTACAACTCTAGAAACCACGCTTTTTGACCTAGTAGCCATGATTGTGCCAGTTCTACTAAACCGATTTTGATCAGCCATGTTGCAATCGACGCATAATTCATGTAATTCTAGCCCGTACCTCAATCAAGAGAAAAACAATTTTTATACCCTTGCAGAGGGTATATTAAAATTGTCACGATGTTTGTAACGCATAGAAGGAAGCATTTCCGACCACATAAAGTATATATATTCTTGATCAGAATGACGAGCTGAGTTCATTTCCGCCTGTCCGTCTGTCCGTCCGTCCGTCCGTCCGTCCGTCCGTCCGTCCGTCCGTCTGTCCGTCTGTTTCTATGCTATCTCCTCCCTCAGTTTTAAAGCTATCTTAACCAAACTTTGCAAAAAGTCTTTAAATACAAATACGCTGCACATTTGTCGGAATCGGCGGGATCGGATGACTATATCATATAGCTGCCATAGGAACGATCGGTCAAAAACTAGTTCTAGTGAGAAAAACTTTTTTGTTTTATATCGTAGCGTCACCAATCGTGGTATCTATAAGTTTTATATGCTTCCACATAATTCTGAAAAAATTTATCAAAATCGGATGACTATAGCATATAGCTGCCATATAAACGGTCGGTCCGAAAACAAGTTCTAGTGAGAAAAACTTTTTTGTTTTCCATTGTAGCGTCACCAATCGTGGTATATATTAGTTTTATATGGTTTCACACGATTCTAAAAAAATTTATTAAAATCGGATGACTATAGCATATAGCTGCCATATAAACGGTTGGTCAAAAAACTAGTTCTAGTGAGAAAAACTTTTTTGTTTTCCACCGTAGCATCACCAATCGTGGTATATATTAGTTTCAAAGGCTTTCACCCAATTCTGGAAAAATTGATCAAAATCGGATGACTATAGCATTTAGCTGCCATAGGAACGATCGGTCTAAAAACTAGTTCTAATGAAAAAAACTTTTTTTGTTATCAATGGTTGCGCCTTTCAAAAACTGCGAGGGGAATTGAAAACATCGGCGTAGCCGATGTTAGCCTTCTATTTTTTTTTTTACTATTTAAACGGCCGCCAATTTTTTAAAAAAATATTGAAAAATATGATTGACGTAGGGACAGAATTACATCAATTCTGATCATAACCTCATTTACCGTTTTCATTTCCGATAACCTGAAGTCCCAATATCATGGCTACCACCTATACATCTTTTTTTGAGACCTTAATTGGCAGGCCGATATCTTTTTGAACAGCCCTCGAAATCCAAACATTTTTTTTATTTTATTTAATAGTTAATTAATAACACAAATCCAAAAACCAAACTGAAAAAGCTCTTATGATTTTCTCTCCAGAATTTAAAAAATAAAATCACTCATAAAATACTTTTCAAAGGCAGAAGACCCCCTTAAGCGTTCATAAACTGACCAATACTGATGAATACAATATGCTTTAAAAAAGCTCTTCAAAATTTGGTAAAAATCGGATGACTATATTATATAGCTGTCAGAGAACCAATTGGTCGAAAAATGGTTATTAGTGAGAAAAGTTGTTTGATTTTTATGGGAGGACGGTCGAGCGAATTTTTTACGTGTATTATAACTTCCACAAAGTGGAAGTTAGCTTTGCCTCCTCGTTTTAATTGTAATGTTTTTATAAGCTTTGTCGTAAAATAATATTTTTCAAGTCAAGTTTTGTCCAAATCTATTGCGAGGTTAAATCTAAGCTCTCTCGTGAACTGAATAATCGCCGTAGGGCTTCTGTTGTCAATTCCACAGTGCTTCAAAACCCTACGGATGAACCATTTTCGACATTCAGGTGCAGTGCGCGTACTTCCCAGCTGCACAGACTAGAGATATCTAGACCAGTGTAGGGCATACATTACAATCATATTTTAGCTACGCATGTGTGCGTGGCAACCTATACGAAATTGAAAGCAGCGAAACGCGCGTATGCTGTGTAAGTGAGACGTCGCTGCGACAGAGGCCATTCATATGCACACGCTATACGAACGCGCCCTATACTGATCTAGACTAAACGTTTGCGCTGCTTTTTTGGTTGCGACGCTGACGTTCGATTGTTTGAGAGAGAAAAACGCTGTCGTTCGATGGTTTGAAGAGAAAAACGCTGACGTTCGATGGTTTGACATAAAAAATTGCGTCGAACTGAAGTTGCGAACAGCTGTTGCCTTAATTTTCAGTACAAATTAGTAGGCCACATAATACACGTACCGTTCAAGTCGAACTCGTACCGTTTAAAAAGAGAGAAATTCTGCCTGTGCTGGCAGAGAAGAGGGACTGAGCAAACGAGCAGTCTATGTTAGTTCGTTTATGCCAACTGCCTGAGTTCTAGCTTCCACGGTTCAGTGGGGCCTACATCGACAGGCCCGATTGCTCTGCCATGTATGATACGGTTGTGAGGAAAAACGAGGATTTGAACAAAGAGGAAAAGTTCCAGCACCTTCGTTCCTGTTTGGATGACGCAGCTCTGGACACAATTCGGTCTCTTGAGTCCACAGAGGCCAATTACGACAAAGCTCTTGAGTTATAAAAGTCAAGATTTGATAGTAAATTATTGCATTTTCAGGCACATGTACGGTCTATCTTCAGGCATTCGGGTGTTGAGAAGGGTTCTGCGAGTGGCTTGCGTCAATTAAGCGATAAGGTGAATTCGCACCTACGCGCTTTCAATACGATGGCATCGACGCAGAAATTACTGATGGACTGCCGATTCATCTGATCACATCAAAGCTGGACCAACACCGTCAGGAAAAGTGGGAAGAGGCGTTGCCGATTAACAAGCTGCCCAAGTGAACGGACATGTCATCATTTTTGGAAAGGAGATGCCGCATGATTGAGAATTTGGAGAATGCTATGGTATACAAAACGCCTAGCAAACAGGTGGGACAACCAGTTACTAACAGAGTATATCGTAGTACACTCATCGCATCATCTAACATAACTCCATCAAGTACTTTGTGTTACTCCAAGGATCATTTTCTGTTAAAATGTCCAAAATTCCTAGCATTGACCCCCAATTTGCAGTATAAAGAAGCGAAACGGCTACATCTTTGCCTCAATTGACTTCGCAAAGGGCACAGCTTGCAGCAATGTAAATCTGGGAATTGCAAGCATTGCCATCAGAAGCATCACTCGTTGCTTCATATTGATTCTAGCTTCACTCCACCTATTGCTCAACCCGCAGCCCAAACAACTTCACAAAATTCTTCTTTCGTTTCTACAACTTTCGTTTCTACAATCTCGCCTCCACCTAAAGCCTTAAAGAAAGCTCAGACCGAGTACGTGTTGCTTGCTACTGCCATCATATACGTCAAAAATCGATCTGGCGTATTTGTACCATGCCGAGCCTTGCTTGACTCTTGATCTCAGAACAACTTCGTCACCTCTCGTTTCGCCAGTCAGCTGTAACTCAAAATTCTTTGCTCTAAAATGATAATATCAGGCATAGTTGAATCATCGCTTGCGTCAGATAAATCGGTTAATATTTTTGCGCAATCTCGAAACAAAGGTTACAGCACATCCTTTTTCTGCTGTTGTAACTCAAACAATCACTGATTATCAATCTCACTTCGACCTAAATGCATCTGATTGGAATTTACCCAGCAACTGGTTCCTCGCTGATCTGCTTTTCTACAAAAGTCAAAGAATCGATCTGCTAACTAGAGCTGGTCTGTTCTTTGTCCTGCTTTGTGTTGGACAAATTCGAGTAGCCGATCATCTGCCATCCCTCCTACGGACTACTACCTTGACGTGGTAGGAGGGCTCAGTAGGTGTAAGGAACCTAAGAGCAATGCCAGCGGTAGCTCAAGCTACCGGTAAGGCCACTCATGCCGGTAAGGTCGAGGGGGAGCACTGAAGCTAAGAGTAGTCCAACCTGGCGGCTAGGGAAAAACGCAAAAAGCTTCATTCAGAATGTCATCTTCTAATGAAACGAGTGCGTAAGTTGAATTCGGCCCTGCTCGACTTCGATATACCCGTTACTCAGGGTAAGGTTTATTTTAAGAATATTTTATTAGATCAGAAATTGCGGAAGATATGAGTTTTTTTTTACAAATTGCGGGGTGGCAACTCTACTATAGCTCATCTGATTGGGAAATGATGTATGGCGGATCGATAGGTAATGATGATTAAAAAATATGTCTAGAAGGTTCGAACAATCTATTTCCAAAATTGTGGAAGATATGAGGTATTTTTCAAATGGCAGGGGCGTGAACTTTTCTATTGTTCGTCTGATCGGAAAATGATGTATGGCGGATCGGTAGGTAATGATGATTTAAATATATGTCTAGAAGGTTTTAACAATGTATTTTAAAAATTGTGGGAGATATGAGGTATTTTTCAAATTGCAGGGGCGGCAACTCTACTATCGCTCGTCTGATCGGAAAATGATGTATGGCGGATCGATAGGTAATAATGATTTAAATATATGTCTAGAAGGTCCGAACAATTTATTTTATTTTATTTTATTTAATATGGCTAACTTAAAGTTATAAACTTAGAAGCTAGTTTGGTAAAGCATGGCTGCTAGGGCCTTCAGCTTGTTTATATTTTGTTACAGTTGAGTAGATTTGTAGTGTATAGGTGTTTTTCATTTTCAATATTGTGTAGTTTAGAGTTAAGTTTAGGGATAGGTAACAATGAAATATACGTGTTTTGTTTATTGTGAGTTTGCGTTATAATTTGTGATAAATGTTGGTTTTTTTTAGGAAATTAAGGACTAGGCAAAGCTTGTCTTTTGATGGGTTTATTAGGGTTTCTCGTGGGTCGGTGTTTTGGAGGTATTGGTTTCTTGCTGAGGTTAGTGAGGGGCATTCGGATATGATGTGTTCTATGTTAACAACGGTATTATTTTGGCAGAGGGGGCAGAACTTGGAGACGTTTTTGTCAATGTAGTGTTGGTTTGATATTTTGGTGTGGCCTAGTCTAAGTCTAATTAACTTGATTTGGTCCAGTCTAGATATTTCTTCTTGCTTTATGCTTTTTATGAACTGTAAAAAGTTTGTTTTATTTGGGTTTATGTTTTTATACCAATTTGAGCATGTTTGGTGGTTTTGTTGCATAATTAAATATTGTTGTTTTTGATAGTGTTTGTTAAGATCTGATATGTTTGTGTTGTTTGTTGTGATTGTAGGGAATTTGTTTGCTATTTTTGCGTTTTCATCGGCCAAGTCATTTCCTTTAATGTTAATGTGGCTAGGGATCCACATGAGTTTGGTTTTGTTTGGGTGTCTTGTAAGCATTGTCCTGATAGTTTCTGCGTAGTATGTGTGGTTTTCTATATTTCTGATGGATTTTAGTGCTGATAGTGAGTCTGAACAAATAACAAATTTGCCAGGCTTGGTGTTTATTATTTTTATGGCTTCTAGGATGCCAATTATTTCTGCTGAGTAGATGGAAGAGTAGTTGGGAAGTATACCAGTTTTAAGGACTGTATTTTCGGTTGTAATGGCATAAGATGTTGAATGTGGAGATTTTGACCCGTCTGTATAGATAAAGTTGTATTGAGTGTGGTTGTTTTTAAAATTTAGGAATTTTTGGTGAAATAGTGATGGGTTTGTTGAGTATTTAGTATGTTGATGTAGGTCAATGTTTATTATTTGAGGATTAAATTGCCAGAATGGTTTGTTGGGCTTAATTATTTTTTGTGGCTTGAATGGAGTGTTGTTTTTTAGGCATGTTTCTATGATTTGGCTGATTGTTGAGTGAATTTTCCGGGTAGTTTTAATGATGTTAGGGTTTTTTACTATTGTGTGTAGTGGGGAGTTGTGTGAAAAGATTAGGTTTCTGGCTGCTTTGTTTGTAAGGAAGTTCCGTCTGTCTGTTAAGTGTGTGATGTTTGATTCAGCTAGTAGGTTATTTATGGGAGTTGTTCTATATGCACCTAAGGTTATTCTAATTCCGCTATTTATAACTGTTTGTATTTTTTTTAGATGAGTTTTCGCTGCGTATCCATAGATAGAAAGACAATAGTCGGTTTTCGATATTAGAATTGCTTTTAAGATGGAGATAAGTGTAGCTGTGTTGCAGTTGAACTTTGCGGATCCGAGACATTTTAGTACATCTAGTCTTTTGTGTAGTGATGGGATCATGTCTTCGATGTGGGAGTTCCATCTGTATTTATTATTGATAGTGAGACCTAGGATTTTTAATTTTGTTACTTTCGGTATTGTGTATGTATGTGTCATTATTTGGCTATTGCATCTATGTTTTCTGCATATGTGGATACATTTGCATTTGTTTGGTGATAGGATGGCTCCCGATTGGAGACACCATTTTCCTATATTTGAAAAAAGAGCGTTTAGGTTGGTTTGTGAATTTTTACAGCTTTTATGGTTAATTATAAGGTGGAAGTCATCCGCAAATGCGCAAAAGTTTATGTTTTTTGTAATGATATTATGCTAGAGAGTTTGTTGTAAGCAATTAGGAATAGGATAACCGAAATAGGTGATCCTTGTGGTATTCCGTTATGCAATGCGTGTGTGTCCGAGCTGTGGGTGTCTATTCTTGTTTTTATTTTCCTATTTGTCATGTAGTTTTTAATGAAGTTATAGATGTTTGGACCTATTTTCCATTCGTGTAGTTGATTAAGAATGCCATGGACGCCTACTCTATCAAAAGCTTTAGAGAAGTCTAAAGATACGATAGAGGTGTGGCGTCTTGTTGTGAGTGATTTCGTTATCAGATGATCTACATAGAGTAGATTATCAGTAACGGATTTGCCTTGTTTAAAACCCAGTTGGTTTGGATGAATAAAGTTGTTGGTGGTGACGAACCACCAGATTCTTTTGCTACGATTTTATCCAAAATTTTGCTAATGCAAGGGTTGAGGGATATTGGTCTATATGAGTTAATTGAGCTTTTATCAGTGTTGGGTTTAAGTATGGGTATTGTTAGGCTAGTTTTATATGTTTGTGGTAGATAGTTTTCGAAAATATTGTTGAAATGGTCTAGGATTCTTTGTTTAAGTGTTCGTGAGCAATTTTTAATCATAGGGTAGGATATGCGATCTTCGCCAGGTGTTTTCCCTTTGAGTTTGTTAAGTGCTGAAAGCAGCTCTATCATTGTGAGTTTTTTTTTCAATAGCTTGGGCTGATGGGGATGATGTATTTTTGTAGGTCGGTATATTGTTGAGTATTTAATAAGAGTGAATTCTGTGTTAAAGTTAGTGTCTTTTGACTCGTTTTCCCAGTGTTCGGCGAAAACATTTGCCATTTTTACTTTATCAGTTATATGCTGACTTGATTGGGGGTCTTTGATACAATGAATGGTTTTTGATTTGTTTAGGCCACAAAATCGTCTGATATTGGACCACACTTTTGATATTGGTGTATTTGGGTTTATTTCCCCTGTGAATAGTGTTGTGGATTTTTGTTTCGATATTTTGATTTCCCGTCTGTATTGTGCATTTGCTTTTCTGTATGTTATTATATTTGTCTGATTTATGTTTCTTTTTAGGTTTTGCCAAGCTAAAGTCTTAGCCTTTTTTAATTCTGAGAGTTGAGCGTTCCACCATGGGACTTTGTTAGAAAGGATTTTTGGTGATGTTTGGGGTATGCTAAGATGGGCAGATTGGAGTATGATTTTATTTATGTTAGCTGTTTCTCTGTTAATGTTTTCTGATATGTCTATATTTGAGTTATAGTGGTTTGTGAGTTGGTGGAATTTTTCCCAGTCAGCTTTGTCTACTTTGAATATTGAACGGCAGTGTTCTTTGTAGTTTTGAGAAAATATTGTGATTAATATTGGGAAGTGGTCGCTACCGTTAAGATCGTTTGTAATTTCCCATGTTGTGTCCGTGATTATGTCTGATGTACAAAGAGATAAGTCTATGTGGGTGAAAGTGTTGTGGGTAGTGAAGTGTGTTGGTGATTTGTCGTTAAGTAGGATAAGGTTTGAGTTTTTGATAAATTTGGCTATTGTATTACCTTTTTGTTGTTTTTATTAGACCCCCAAAGGTGGTGCCAACTATTGAAGTCGCCTAATATTTTTGCGTTTTGGTTGCAGTTTAGGACGTTTTCTAAATTAACTAGATTGAAGCTTTGATTTGGTGGTATGTAGGCTGATATGATTTTTAATTTTTTTTTGGATACAACTTCGACGCAAATGGCATCAAAGTCATTTTCAAGAGTTATATCTTCAGTTTGTAGCGAATTGTGAGTGAGAATGGCTACTCCGCCATAGTGTTGGGAGGTGTTAAGTGCGTGAAGTGAATAGTTTATTGGGATTGGGATATTATGTGTGGATTGTAGGTGGGTTTCTTGCAATGCAATTATGTTCGGGTGATGTTGTTTGATTAATATTTGTAACTCGCTGTAATTGTTGATGTAGCCACGTATATTCCATTGTATACACTTTATGGTCATTTTATGTGAGTGTTAAGGAGGCTTAAGTGGTAGTGAGGATGAATTATGAATTTTTACAGTGAGGTTTAAGGTTGTGTTTGGTATGTTTGGCATAAAGATAGCCCTGTACTTGCTGTGATACATTTTCTTGTTACATTGGGTAATTATTTTACTTATTATAATTATATAAAGGGGTTGAGGGATAGAACTTATTTTCTTTATAAAAAATAGGGTGGTACAGGGGAATATGAGTGTTTATTCAGACATAGCCAATTTGGTTGTTACGCCAATGGCTATGCCTGTGTTGTTGGTGAGTCGGGTACGTCGAAAACAGAATCTGCAGGTATCAGCGATATCTGCAGATTCTGCTTAGGACGTACCCGTCTTGGTTTAGGGTGGAGGTTTATTTATTTGTCCTCTTCATAGGACATATCTGAATCTACAGATGAGCTAGGATCAAAGATAGTTTTACAGTTTTTAATATTATTTTGGTTTTGGAGTTTTACAGCTTGTTTTAGTTTTTTCTTGTTTTTTAATATTGTTTTTATTTCTTGCTGATGTTCTGATGGGAAGTATTTTTACTTCATTTGTTTTGGTTGGAGGTTTAGTGTTTGTTTTCGATGTTGTAGGCTGTTCGTCATCGCCTAGGATGTCATCATATTTCTGGATTGGGCGAGTTGGAGCTGGGGTTGTTTGTTTTTCTGTAGTATTTGTGTTTTTCTCAGAATATGTTGCTGGGGCAGACGATGGTGGTGTTGTGATTGTTGTGCTTTTAATAATGGATGCGTATGTGGATGATCCATGTTGGTTTCGTTCTTTGAAGATATCGTTAGCTTTTTTCCTATCGACTTTTTGAGTGGTGATTATGGCTTGAACCTCTTTTTCTTTAAGAAAAATTGGGCAGGCCTTGTCGAAAGCAGAGTGGTTGGTATCAGCTGAGTTGTTTGCTTTGCAGTTAACACATGTTTTTGTAGCATTGCATTGTTCTCCTGTTTCTTTGTTTAGGTGAGCAATGTTGCCGCAGAAGGGGCATATTGGGTTTGGACTGTTGCATGTGTGTTGTGAGTGACCGAATCTTATGCATTTGCTGCAGCGAAGAGGAAGTGGTATGTAAGGTCTTAGTTTAACTTTTTCATAGCCGATATTGATGGTTTCAGGTTGAATTGGTGTAGCGAATGTCAGAATAATTAGTCCCGTTTCAATTATGTTGTCGTTGCTCTTTCTCATTATTTTCCTAACCTCCGTAACATTTTGGTTTTTTAGTTCTCTTACAATCTCTTCTTCTTGGATACCTCTTAGATCGTTTGAGTACAAGACTGCTTTCGTGTAGTTAAGAGAGTTGTGTTCCGTTACTTCAATTTCGATTGTGCTGGAGAGTGAGCGTAATTGGATGAGTTTGGATGCTTGTACGAAGTTTTTGGTTTTAATTAATATTGTGCCGTTTCTTAATTTTTTGCATGTGTCCAGCTCGCCAGAGCAGGCGGTGTCCACCACTTTTTTGATTAAGAAAGGTGACACATTGGTCAGCCCTTCGTTTCCGTCTTTGCGTGTCATAACGAGGTATTTTGGTCCCGGTGTCAAAATTGTTAGTTTTTTTGATGTATCAAATTTAATTTGATTGCCGGCCGCGGCCGGCCCCCCAAGATTAGGGGGATCACCCATGATAGCGAGTTAGGCTATCTGGTGGTCGCGGTTAAACGTGTAAGTCGATCTGTTGGTTTATTGTTTTTCTTTGAGTTGGTGGGTGTTTAAAGTTTTTGTTGTTGTGTTTTGATTTTTGCGATAAGAAGTTGCGATTAGCGAAGTCAGAAGCACGTCTTTACTCAATGAAGGCGAGAGTCAAACTGAGGTCCGAACAATTAATTTTCAAAATTGTGGGAGATATGACGGTTTTTTCATATTGCGGGGGCGGGAGGGGGCGTGGCAAAAATTTTAAACAAACTTGATCTGCGTGCAGACAATACAAGTCTACACTGAAAAAATGGTAGCTCTAGCTCTTATAGTCTCTGAGATCTAGGTGTTCATACAGACGGACGGACGGACGGACGGACGCGCTTGCGCTTGCTCGCATGCCTGTCGGAGGCGGGCCACCGAACGTGAAGGAGCCTACATCGGCTCTGGCTCCACCAAAGGACAACACTCTCCAGCGCAAACAGCGCTCTGGATACAAGGCCTCCCTCAAGTATCTTAGGACACTTGAAGGCACAGGCGCACTCCGGAGTCGCTGAACGCGAGGGAGAGGGCGCTGAAGAAGAAGCACGACACCCTCGAAGGTCGTCAAAGCAGCCGCAGTGGATAAACAACAGCAGTATCGTAGGAGACCACCCCCACCGTCGACCACACCCTCCCAAAAGGAGGGACCGGATGGCGGGAAGGGTGGCAATCCCAAACGACAACGCTCAGACGACTCCTCAAAGGCTCCAGAGAACAAGCGACCAAAGCCAGAAGATCTTCTGGCTAGCTTAAGCTCGAAGCCGGAACTCCAGGTAGCCATCATCGACCGAAATGACCCGGAAGGGAACATTTCACCCGAAGAATGGCTTATTCTGGAGGGGTCATAATGCAGGCCATCCACGATGCCATGACTCGCAGCGAGGACCCGTTCCTAGCTGTGTTTGATGGTATTGGGTGGTACAAGGGAGCCAAAGTCGTGGCCTGTGCCAACGAGGAATCCATGAGATTTCTCACCGACACAATTCACGGCATTATTGACCCATGGCCTGGTGCGAAGATAGAGGTCGTGCCACCGGACCAGGTTCCTGCACGCACGATCATGAAAGTATGGATCCCACAGCCAATCTTGGAGGATCGAACCATACTCAACATGATCAAGGGGCAGAACAAGGAGTACGGTACGGACGACTGGACAATCGTGAGAGGGCTGGCACGCGACAAAAGAAACGGCAAGAATCTCTGGATCAGCATTGGTCGAGAATCCAAGAGCCTCATCCGGATGAAGCAAGGCCAGCTGAAGCTTGGAATGGGCTGCCTTCGGGCGTACCTTCTAAGTTAGGATCTTAGGTCAACAGAATAATCTTAGAGTGGTGCAGATTAATCTGCATCAATCTATGGTACCCTCTGTTGACCTACTACGATTCATGGAGGAGGAGAGGGTGGATGTGGCTCTCGTTCAGGAACCCTGGATCCAAGGTGAAAGGGTTCGTGGACTGAGTGCTCGCGGATACCATCTCCTCTTCCCCGGAAACGTGGGTAAGCCAAGAACATGTATCGTAGTAGGAGCTGGGCTTAATGTACTTTTCTCTTCTCGTTACAGCGACAAGGACCTCACTGTGGTGACGATCGAGGGAAGGAACGGGAGAAATCTATACCTTGCCTCGGCCTATCTGCCCTATGAGGAGAAGGAACCCCCATCGGAAAGCGTCTGAGCTCTATTCGGCACGCGCAGAAAGAGGGCACTGACGTTATCTTGGGGTGCGAGGCGAATGCCCACCACTCCATATGGGGTTGCACGGACATAAACGAGAGGGGAGAGGCTCTGCTGGACTACATATTGAGCACAAACCTTATTTTGTGTAACAAGGGCGACCACCCTACCTTCAGAAATAAGGACCGGGCACAGGTTATTGACATAACCGTGGCGTTAAGCAGAGGCTTGCTGCCCGTTGATAATTGGCATGTATCCACAGAGTGCTCCTTTTCGGACCACTACAGGATACTGTTCAATGTCAATTGGTGCAGAGAGAAACCGACTCCCTACAGAAACCCTAAACGGACAAACTGGGAAAAGTTCTCAAGAACAGTCAGCCAAACACTCCCCGCCCCTCCGGACGGATCGGTGTTAAGTACTGACACACTTGAAGAATGTAACCGGACGATCACTGACGTGTTAAGCAAAGCATTTCTCACATTCTGCCCAGTCAGCCGACCGCCAAAGCCCAACCACAAGGTGTGGTGGACAGCGGAGCTCGGCCAGACTAGGGGGGAAACGAGGAGGCTGCTTAACAAAGCAAAACGGACAAACAATCAAGAAGACTGGAACGCATACCGACAGGGTTTTTCGAAATTCAAGGGGGCGTGCAGGAAAGCGAGAAGAGATTCCTGGGCTAAATTCTGTGAGGATATAGCCTGCACTAGCGAAGCGTCCAGACTTTGAAGAGTGTTGGCTAAAGATCCGTCCAACCCGGAACTACTATGTAGCCCGGACGGAGCATATGCAAACAACAGCCAAGAATCTCTGGAAATGCTTACAACGACACATTTTCCAGGTTGGCTTGATACGGAACCAGAGGTTGGAATCACCAACCTTACATCCAGTACAGCACCTGGTAATACAGAAACGGAGACGACCATGATGATTGGGGATATCATCACTGCGGAGAAGATAATTTGGGCTATCAAGTCATTCCAACCCTACAAATCACCAGGACCGGATGACATCCGACCAGCCATGCTGCAAGTATCGATCCTGAGTCTACTGCCCTGGCTGACTAAGCTGTTCAAGGGGTGTCTCATTACAGGGTACATCCCACACAACAGAACGGTATAGGGGTCAACCCCCACAAGACCCAACTGGTGCTGTTCACTAGAAGATACAAGATCCCTGAGTTCACACTACCCTCCCTGGGCGGAACGCAGCTCATAAGGGCCACTAAGGCAAAATATTTAGGAGTCATTCTGGACTCGAAACTCTCCTGGAAGAGAAACTCTGAGGAAAGAATGAAGAAAGCGCTAGGCGCGTACTATGCCTGTAAAAAGACCTTGGGTAGGAGATGGGGACTGCAACCGTACATCATTCATTTGATGTACACAGCGGTCGTCAGGCCTATCCTTACCTATGAAGCGTTGGTCTGGTGGAAAGCGGCCAACACCAAATCCCACCCAAACAACCTTCACAAGGTACAAAGAGCAGCTTGCCTGGGAATAACCGGATCCCTGCGATCCACCCACCAGGCAGCTCTTGACGCAATTCTGAATCTTGAGCCAATAGACACTTTCCTGAAGTATGCTGCAGCGAGAAGCGCGGTAAGACTCCGGGAACTGAAACTCCTCAAAACAGCTGCACCTGGTCACAGCAACATCCTGCTGGAAGTGGGAATAAATGCTGAGACAAAGGGAAGTGACTATTGTATCAAGACTCTAAAATGGAAGGACAATTTTAGAACGGTTTTCCCGGAGAGAGAGGATTGGAAGCGAGAAACTCCCATCATGGAGAACGAGCTTGCCATATATACGGATGGCTCCAAGACGGAGGAGGGCACAGTGGCGGGAATCTTCTCAGAAGAACTAGCAACACAGCTCTCATTCCATCTACCGAACTGGTGTAGCGTCTTTCAGGCAGAGATCTACGCGGTCTGGCAGGCGGCGAAGTTGATATACACCCTGGTTGAAATACCAGGAACATATTAATCTTAGTCGACAGTCAGACTGCTATTAAAGCTCTGTCGTCACGCACCACCAATAGCAACTTAGTCCGCAGTACGGTGACTGCACTGAATCAAATCCGGCAGCACTCCATCACCCTCATCGAGGGAGCTGACGAGTGTGCAAAAAACGGATCAGCGCAGCCAGCGTCACAAGCGGTAACGGACGTACAAAGATCAATTCAGGATATTCTGACAGAACTATATAGGACAACCAGAACCAAGGCAGAACGACAATGGGACATCGCACCAGGATGTCACATCTCCCGATCACTCTGGCCAAGATACGCCCCAAAACGAACCTCCCAACTCCTGCACTTTAGCAAGAACCGGATTAGGATAGTGATAGGAGTCATTACGGGACACTGCCCCATAGGCCATATGGCCGCCAGGATGCACGTACACCACAACGACTTCTGTCGCAGCTGCAGGAATGAGGAAGAGATAGAAAGCATCCAACACCTTCTATGCGACTGCCCTGCACTTCATAGAAAACGAACCCAGTACCTGGGTAAACCATTCTACGAAGATCTGGGTTGTCTGGCAAACTTGCCCGTATGGGACCTGGCTCTTTTATCGAATCCTCAAAGTGGTTCTCATAGTAGAAAAGTTTTAGCGTGGGTCTACCTGCAACATTTCTGATGAGGATGCCTTGTGCGAGCACTTATTTCAGCAAACTTTTACTCGTCTCGCTTCTGACCAGTATTCTGTGCGTCTCCCAGCCAAAACTAGTTTAGACGAGCTTGGAGATTCTTACGATCGTGCTTTGCGTCGCTTTAAATCATCGGAATCAAAATTGGCCAAAAACTCAGAAATAAAGTCCCAATATGTTGCCTTTATAAAGGAATATATTGAATCAGGCCACATGTCACTATCTGCCAAACAATCTTCATTGCCTCAGTATTTTTTGGCCCAACACTGCGTCCAAAATTAGATAGCTCTACCACACAATTGAGTGTTGTTTTCGATGGCTCTGCAAAATCTCGTGCTATGCAGCAGCTAGCTCTGCATAAGGAAGATGAGTTCCAAGATCGTTCGCACCCATTTTTACGTAGACGATTTGATCTCTGGCGGCGATTCTATTGAAGAAGTAGCTGAAATCCGCACACAAGTGAAGGAGCTATTGAAGAGAGGACTCTTCCCAATTAGAAAATGGTGCTCCAATGAACCAGCTGCACTGGAAGGCGAGCCGGATTCGGATCGGGCGAAAATGCTAAAGTTCCCCGATGGAACAGATGTAACTAAGGCCCTGGGATTGATGTGGGATACAAATTCTGACAATCTGATTTTCAGCTTTTCGGAAAATTTCCCTGATAAGCCAGCGATAAAGCGCACTATATTATCTGGCATCGCTAGGTTTTATGGCCCGCTTGAATTAATAGCTCCAGTCATCACCAAACTTAAAATATTTATGCAGACCCTTTGGAAAGACAAGCTCGACTGGGATTAAGTTCTACCTCAATCCTTGCATATCTCATGGTTGTTTCACATGTCACAAATATCAACAGTAACCTGCCTAAAATTTCCTCGCTTCGCCTTGCAGCATCGTCGTTCGAATTGCATGCATTTTGTGATGCAAGCCTAGCTGCTTATGGTGCCTGCATATATGTTCGATCTGAGGCTCAGCACAAGGTCACATTTCGTCTCCAACATGATTGCCCAGATTCAGGAGCGGACTCAAGGAATGGCGTGGCACCATGTTTCTTCCCACTTAAATCCGGCTGACATATTGTCTCGAGGATGCACATCGCTCGAGCTACTGAAGTCGAATCTGTGGCGGGAAGGACCTCCATTTCTTAGGTCAGATTCATCCGAATGGCCGAATTTCGTCACGGATATAGTATATCTGCCTGAGCGCAGACGCCGTGCTTTGGTATCCACACAGCAGTTGGACATTTCGTTCGGCTGCAAGTACCAAAACTCATTTGGCAAACTTTTTGGCTACGTATATCGATTTACGCAAGTTCGATACAAAGACAAATCACGCTCAAAAGATCCCTTGACAGTGGATGATATCAGGGGTGGCACGCATCTCCTCATTAAGGATATTCAACGGATCCATTTTGCAGAGGAAAATGCAAGTTTAACCACCCGGAAGCAGCTGTCCCCAAAAAGCAAGCTGATCTCGTTGCGTCCATTTATTAATGAAGCAGGATTAAAGCGTGTTGGAGGTCTTCTTCAAAATTCTCTGCTGGACTATGAAGCAAGACACCCAATACTTTTGCCCAAGCATCATCTAGTAACCTTCGCCATCATTGACTCCTTTCACAATAAATTTCTGCAAGCTGGACCACAAAGTCTGCTAGCTGCTTTACGGCAGAGATTTTGGCCCATTGGAGGGCGAAAAACTGTTGCAGCCGTAATCAATTAATGCATCCGATGCTTTCGACTCGAACCAAAATATGTCGAGCACATTATGGCGCCTTTGCCAGCTGATCGCGTTCAGCCAAATCGCCCATTCTTCACCACTGGAATTGACTTTTGCGGGCCTTTCTTCTCCAAATCGGAAGTCAGAAACAGGCCTCCTACAAAATACTATATAGCCATTTTTGTCTGTTTTTCTACTAAAGCATCCTATTTTGGAACTGGTAGAAGACCTCTCCACAGCATCGTTTTTAGCTGCCCTAAGGCGATTCATCAGCATCAGGGGCAAGCCGAGTGCCATTTAGACTGATAACGCGACAAATTTCGTTGGAGCCAAAAATTAGATAATGGAGTTGAGGCAGCTTTTTCTCAGCGATCCTCAAAACAGCGAACTTCTCACCGCTTGTGTTTCCCTTGGCATGAAGTGGAAATTTATTTCACCTCGTTCTCCTCACTTTGGCGGCCTATGGGAGGCTGCCGTAAAAACGACCAAATTTCACTTTTACAGAGTTGTTGGAAAATCCGTTCTAACATTTAACGAGCTGCGTACTCTTGTTTGTGAAATTTCTGCAATTTTGAATTCACGGCCACTTTGTCCCATTTCAGAAAATCCTGACGACTTGGAGATTCGAACGCCGGGGCACTTTCTCATTGGTGCCTCCTATGCTGCTATTGACGAACCTGATGTAACTCATCTCAACATCGATCGCTTAAGTCGGTGGCAGCATGTGTGCCAAATGCAGCAGACGTTGTGGCGCAAGTGGAGTACGAGCTACTTATCGTTGCTGCAAGAACGCACCAAATGCGGTGCATCCAAATGCGACAATCTTCCTCCTCTCCATTGGCGTCTTGGTAGGGTGGAAAGCACCATTTCTGGAGAAGACGGAATCGTACGAGTAGCAGTCATCCGTACCGCTATTGGTACACTAAGGCGGGCTGTCGCCAAACTAGCTGTTCTGCCCCTTGAGACCACATCACTTGGAAACGTGCCTCTTCCAACGGGGTGAGCATCCCAGTCGGACTTTGCACCGGTCCAGAAGTACATATTTCACGCTTCCTTTTCACGTAAGAAGGCATGAAAAAATCTGAAGTCTTAGCTTCCTTTTGCTTAAGAAACGCCGAAAATCTTAGGGGTGGTTGTTGTAACCGTTTCGGATTGGGTGACGTCACTCGACCGCCTTCGGGTCTCTCTCTCGCTCTCTCTCCCTACTTACTCAGTACTCCAGATGTACTGACTTTGTAAGCTGTAGGCACGTCTCCATGAGACGTTCCCTTCCAAAATCAGGCATTATTCACCCGTGTCGTTCTCAGCTTTTATCATGAAATGTCACACCATTATTCAATTAATTAAATATTTTTTTATTTTTTATAAACACTGTTCTTCTTCTTCGACAATTATTATTACTGACGTTTGCCCTGGTGCCTTCCCTCTTTGCTTTACGCCGTTGTTGTGGTTTGGCAGAGAAACGTTTTGTTGTTTGAAGTCCTCGATTAAATGGCCTGTTTTATGCAAATAAATGAAAAAATACAAATTTTTATATATTTACATATTCGTGTAAATGTATATATGCAAAAATGTTATCAATTCTTTAAATTTAATTAAATGTGATACTCACCATCATTCTACGCATTAAAATATTTTTCACTTTTATATATATTCACAGCAGACACAACTTTTCGCAGCAAGAGCAAAATTCATACTGACTTTGAATAAAAGAGTTGCAGTTCTCCCCTCCTTCTTTTGCCCAACGATCAGAAAACATTCGGGTCTGACTTCGCTTTCTACTTCGTGCCTCAGCTAAACTACTGAGAGAGCCCACTCTCTCTCAAACCGTTTCAAAATATGCTGATTTTTATACACTTGAAAAGTGTATATTAATTTTGCCCAGAAGTTTGTAACGCATAGAAATATTCATTTCCGACCCCATAAACTATATATATTCTTGATCAGGACGACGAGCTGAGTTCATTTCCGCTTGTCCGTCCGTCTGTCTGTCTGTCTGTTTCTACGCGAACTAGTCTCTCAGTTTTAAAGCTATCGAGCTGAAATTTTGCACAGAGTCTTCTTTTTACTGCACGCAACTAATATGTCGGAACCGGCCGGGTCGGATAACTATATCATATAGCTGCCATAGGAACGATCGGTCTAAGAAAAAAGTTCTAGTTAGAAAAACTTTTTTTGTTTTCCATCGTAGCGTCACTAATCTTGGTATATGTCAGTTTTATATGCTTTTACATAATTCTGGAAAAATGTATTAAAATCGGATCACTATAGCATATAGCTGCCATAGAAACGATCGGTCGAAAAATAAGTCGTTGTGAGAAAAACTTTTTTGATTTCCATCGTAGCGTCTCCAATCGTAGTATATATTTGTTTTATATGTTTCCACACAATTCGGAAAAAATTTATCAAAATCGGATGACTATAGCATATAGCTGCCATATAAACGGACGGTCAAAAAACTACATCTAGTGAGAAAAACTTTTTTGTTTTTTATCGTAGCGTCCCCAATCTTGGTATATATTAGTTTTATATGCTTCCACACAATTCTGGAAAAATTGATCAAAATCGGATGACTATAGCATATAGCTGCCATAGGAACGATCGGTCGGAAAAATGTGTTTTACTAAGAAAAGTTTGTTTTTTATGGTATTATATTTTTTATTATCAATGATTTAAAATTTTTAAATATCTGATATCTATATCCTATATATATTTTTCCAGGTAAATCAGTTGGAGTAAAGTTTTTCAAGTGTATTTAAACTTCGGCACAGTCGAAGTTAGCTTTGCCTTCTCGTTATTCTTACCAATACGTGAAAATTCACAGGTTGCTTTTTCACCCCAGAATCAGGCATGAGGCATGAGGCATGCCAAAGAAATAATGTATAGACTATCTCCGTAAAATTTCATGCCAAAAAATTTACTGATTTTTTTCACCACATGCTGCAAAGTCCGACTGGGATGTCGGGAGCAGAATTAACTATAATTTCTTATTACCATTATTGTCATAATTAACTTATTATTTTGAAATTAAAGTAACTGCCCTTTTGGCAGCCTTGCTTATTTATCATTGTAATAGACATGTCCGATTATGTCGATAAAGACATGTCCGTCTGTCCGTCCGTCCAACTGTCCGTCTGTCTATATGAACACCTAAATATCAGAGACAACAAGAGCTACAGCTACCAATTTTATACACTTGAAAAGAAGTTTGTAATGCATAGAAATATTCATTTCCGACCACACAAACTATATATATTCTTGATCAGGACGACGAGCTGAGCTCAATTCCGTCTGTCCGTCCGTCCGTCTGTCTGTCCGTCTGTCTGTCCGTCTGTCTGTCCGTCTGTCTGTCCGTCTGTCAGTCCGTCTGTCCGTCTGTCTGTTTCTACGCGAACTAGTCCCTCAGTTTTAAAGCTATCCAGTTGAAAATTTGCACAGAGTCTTATTTTTACTACACGCAACTAATATGTCGGAACCGGCCGGATCGAATGACTGTATCTTATAGCTGCCATAGGAACGATCGGTCGAAAAATAAGTCTCAGTGGGAAAAACTTTTTTATTTTCCATCGTAGCGTCACCAATCGTAGTATATATTAGTTTTATATGTTTCCACACAATTCGGAAAAAATTTATCAAAATCGGATGACTATAGCATATAGCTGCCATATAAACGGTCGATCAAAAAATACTTCTAGTGAGAAAAACTTTTTGTTTTCCATCGTAGCGTCTCCAATCTTGGTATATATTAGTTTTATATGCTTTCACATAATTTTGAAAAAATTTATCAAAATCGGGTGACTATAGCATATAGCTGCCATATAAACGGTCGGTCAAAAAACTACTTCTAGTGAGAAAAACTTTTTTGTTTTCTATCGTAGCGTCTCCAATCTTGGTATATATTAGTTTTATATACTTTCACATAAAGGGCATAGCAGAATAATCATAGGAAAACTGCCCCCGCAGTTATCAGCACCAAATTAAAAGTTTGATTAACATCTATAAGTAACTCACTCTCCCAAAATTTTAGTCTCCTAATCGCAATTGGACGGGAGTTATGAGGCTGGAAAGTTAAACAGAAAAACAGTTTTTTCTTAAGAACCGCTTGACCGATTTTGATGGGTTAAATATATGTTCTAAGTGTTCAAAATTTTTTGCAGATTTTTATTACTAAAACTTTGGTCCAAAAATGATGATTAAATTTTTCAAATAATTTTTTCGCGGTGATAATCTTTTTCTACACCTCCAGTTTATTTCCTGTATTTTACATTAGGATATCCCTAATAACATATAATTTTTGCAATCAGATCGCAATTGGGCCTGATGGTGAAAAACAATTAAACATGTAAAATAGAATTTTACATATGGGATTTTCCATATCAACTCAGTAAATTTTTTTGATGTCTCCAAAAAATTTTTAATCGTTGTCAAATAGAAGGACTATATATAGATGAGAATACCTTTAAATGGTTTTCCCCCACCGTCGATAGTTCTCAAGATAATGCGAACAAGACTTGAAATTTAAAAAAAAACATAACTTTTGAACGGAACATCGGATTTTAACGATCCAAAGACAAATTCTAGTCATTTTCACGTAAACTTTTCTAAAAAAAATATGGGACAACTCTTAGAGCTATCTAAAGACGGTTTTTTAAAGAAAAAAAAACAGTTCTTATTTTTTTCTTGGAAAGGGCCAATACTTGATCCGAATATTTGTTTTCAAATTCAGAATATATGTATGTAACTTAAAAAAGTTGTTTCAATATGGAAGACAGTGCGAGTCCACGGGAATAATTTTGTTTTGTTTCAAATTTTGCGTTTTCGCTCTTTTTATACACTTGAAAAGTGTATATTAATTTTGCCCAGAAGTTTGTAACGCATAGAAATATTCATTTCCGACCCCATAAACTATATATATTCTTGATCAGGACGACGAGCTGAGTTCATTTCCGCTTGTCCGTCCGTCCGCCTGCCCGTCTGTCCGTCTGTCTGTCTGTCTGTCTGTCTGTCAGTTTCTACGCAAACTAGTCCCTCAGTTTTAAAGCTATCGAGCTGAAATTTTGCACAGAGTCTTCTTTTTACTGCACGCAACTAATATGTCGGAACCGGCCGGATCGAATGACTATATCTTATAGCTGCCATAGGAACGATCGGTCGAAAAATAAGTCTCAGTGAGAAAAACTTTTTTATTTTCCATCGTAGCGTCACCAATCGTAGTATATATTAGTTTTATATGTTTCCACACAATTCGGAAAAAATTTATCAAAATCGGATGACTATAGCATATAGCTGCCATATAAACGGTCGATCAAAAAACTACTTCTAGTGAGAAAAACTTTTTTGTTTTCCATCGTAGCGTCTCCAATCTTGGTATATATTAGTTTTATATGCTTTCACATAATTTTGAAAAAATTTATCAAAATCGGGTGACTATAGCATATAGCTGCCATATAAACGGTCGGTCAAAAAACTACTTCTAGTGAGAAAAACTGTTTTGTTTTCTATCGTAGCGTCTTGGTATATATCAGTTTTATATTTTTTTACATAAGTTCGAAAAAATTTATTAAAATCGGATGACTATAGCATATAGCTGCCATAGAACCGATCGGTCGGAAAATGTGTTTTACTAAGAAAAGTTTTTTTTATGGTATCAAATTTTTATTATTAAATATTAAAAAGTTTAAAATATTTGATATCTATATTCTATATATATTTTTGCGGTTAAATCAGTTGGAGTAAACTTTTTCAAGTGTATTTAAACTTCGGCACAGTCGAAGTTAGCTTTGCCTTCTCGTTTCCGAATATAATGTATTAGAGTTAACCTAGAAAATTCACAATTAAAATATTTTTTAGCACTGCATTATTAAATTTTAATTACCCAAGGAAATATAAAAATAAAGGCAAAGACGAAAAAGAAATTAAAACGAGAAGGCAAAGCTAACTTCGACTGTGCCGAAGTTTTAATACACTTGAAAAACTTTACTCCAACTGATTTAACTGGAAAAATATATATAGGATATAGATATCAGATATTTAAAATTTTGAAATCAAATAAAAATTTGATAACAAACAAAAATTTTCTTAGTAAAACACATTTTCCGACCGATCGGTCCTATGGCAGCAATATGCTATAGTCATCCGATTTTGATAAATTTATTCAGACTTGTGTGGAAACATATAAAACAAATATATACTACGATTGGAGACGCTACGATAAGAAACAAAAAAGTTTTTCTCACTAGAAGTAGTTTTTTGACCGACCGTTTATATGGCAGCTATATGCTATAGTCAACCGATTTTGATAAATTTTTTCAGAATTGTGTGGAAACATATAAAATAAAGATATACTACGATTCGAGACGGTACGATGGAAATCAAAAAAGTTTTTCTCACAAAGACTTATTTTTCGACCGATCGTTCCTATGGCAGCTATATGCTATAGTGATCCGATTTTGATACATTTTTTCAGAATTATGTGGAAGCATATAAAACTAACATATACCAAGATTAGTGACGCTACGATGGAAAACAAAAAAGTTTTTCTAACTAGAACTAGTTCTTAGACCGATCGTTCCTATGGCAGCTATATGATATAGTCATCCGATCCGGCCGGTTCCGACATATTAGTTGCGTGCAGTAAAAAGAAGACTCTGTGCAAAATTTCAGCTCGATAGCTTTAAAACTGAGAGACTAGTTTGCGTAGAAACAGACAGACAGACAGACAGACAGACGGACAGACAGACGGACAGACAGACGGACAGACGGACAGACGGACAGACGGACAGACGGACGGACGGACAGACGGAAATGAACTCGGCTCGTCGTCCTGATCAAGAATATATATAGTTTATGTGGTCGGAAATGAATATTTCTATGCGTTACAAACTTCTGGGCAAAATTAATATACACTTTTCAAGTGTATAAAAAACCATTGATATAGATAAAATATAATTGTATATTTTTTAAAAGATGAAAAAAACACTCGCTTTTATTTGTTTGCATGTAAACTTAATTGAAAAAACAGCGATTAAAAATTTTTTGGAGACATAAAAAAATTGACTAAGTTGATATGGAGTATCCCATATGTAAAATTTTATTTTACATGTTTAATTGTTTTTCACCATAAGGCCCAATTGCGATCTGATTGCAAAAATTATATATTATTAAGGATATCCTAATGTAAAATACAGGAAATAAACTGGAGGTGTAGAAAAAGATCATCACCGCGAAAAAATTATTTGAAAACTTGCCCGTATGGGACCTGGCTCTTTTTATCGAATCCTCAAAGTGGTTCTCATAGTAGAAAAGTTTTAGCGTGGGTCTACCTGCAACATTTCTGATGAGGATGCCTTGTGCGAGCACTTATTTCAGCAAACTTTACTCGTCTCGCTTCTGACCAGTATTCTGTGCGTCTCCCAGCCAAAACTAGTTTAGACGAGCTTGGAGATTCTTACGATCGTGCTTTGCGTCGCTTTAAATCATCGGAATCAAAATTGGCCAAAAACTCAGAAATAAAGTCCCAATATGTTGCCTTTATAAAGGAATATATTGAATCAGGCCACATGTCACTATCTGCCAAACAATCTTCATTGCCTCAGTATTTTTTGGCCCAACACTGCGTCCAAAAATTAGATAGCTCTACCACACAATTGAGTGTTGTTTTCGATGGCTCTGCAAAATCTCGTGCTATGCAGCAGCTAGCTCTGCATAAGGAAGATGAGTTCCAAGATCGTTCGCACCCATTTTTACGTAGACGATTTGATCTCTGGCGGCGATTCTATTGAAGAAGTAGCTGAAATCCGCACACAAGTGAAGGAGCTATTGAAGAGAGGACTCTTCCCAATTAGAAAATGGTGCTCCAATGAACCAGCTGCACTGGAAGGCGAGCCGGATTCGGATCGGGCGAAAATGCTAAAGTTCCCCAATGGAACAGATGTAACTAAGGCCCTGGGATTGATGTGGGATACAAATTCTGACAATCTGATTTTCAGCTTTTCGGAAAATTTCCCTGATAAGCCAGCGATAAAGCGCACTATATTATCTGGCATCGCTAGGTTTTATGGCCCGCTTGAATTAATAGCTCCAGTCATCACCAAACTTAAAATATTTATGCAGACCCTTTGGAAAGACAAGCTCGACTGGGATTAAGTTCTACCTCAATCCTTGCATTTCTCATGGTTGTTTCACATGTCACAAATATCAACAGTAACCTGCCTAAAATTTCCTCGCTTCGCCTTGCAGCATCGTCGTTCGAATTGCATGCATTTTGTGATGCAAGCCTAGCTGCTTATGGTGCCTGCATATATGTTCGATCTGAGGCTCAGCACAAGGTCACATTTCGTCTCCAACATGATTGCCCAGATTCAGGAGCGGACTCAAGGAATGGCGTGGCACCATGTTTCTTCCCACTTAAATCCGGCTGACATATTGTCTCGAGGATGCACATCGCTCGAGCTACTGAAGTCGAATCTGTGGCGGGAAGGACCTCCATTTCTTAGGTCAGATTCATCCGAATGGCCGAATTTCGTCACGGATATAGTATATCTGCCTGAGCGCAGACGCCGTGCTTTGGTATCCACACAGCAGTTGGACATTTCGTTCGGCTGCAAGTACCAAAACTCATTTGGCAAACTTTTTGGCTACGTATATCGATTTACGCAAGTTCGATACAAAGACAAATCACGCTCAAAAGATCCCTTGACAGTGGATGATATCAGGGGTGGCACGCATCTCCTCATTAAGGATATTCAACGGATCCATTTTGCAGAGGAAAATGCAAGTTTAACCACCCGGAAGCAGCTGTCCCCAAAAAGCAAGCTGATCTCGTTGCGTCCATTTATTAATGAAGCAGGATTAAAGCGTGTTGGAGGTCTTCTTCAAAATTCTCTGCTGGACTATGAAGCAAGACACCCAATACTTTTGCCCAAGCATCATCCAGTAACCTTCGCCATCATTGACTCCTTTCACAATAAATTTCTGCAAGCTGGACCACAAAGTCTGCTAGCTGCTTTACGGCAGAGATTTTGGCCCATTGGAGGGCGAAAAACTGTTGCAGCCGTAATCAATTAATGCATCCGATGCTTTCGACTCGAACCAAAATATGTCGAGCACATTATGGCGCCTTTGCCAGCTGATCGCGTTCAGCCAAATCGCCCATTCTTCACCACTGGAATTGACTTTTGCGGGCCTTTCTTCTCCAAATCGGAAGTCAGAAACAGGCCTCCTACAAAATACTATATAGCCATTTTTGTCTGTTTTTCTACTAAAGCATCCTATTTTGGAACTGGTAGAAGACCTCTCCACAGCATCGTTTTTAGCTGCCCTAAGGCGATTCATCAGCATCAGGGGCAAGCCGAGTGCCATTTAGACTGATAACGCGACAAATTTCGTTGGAGCCAAAAATTAGATAATGGAGTTGAGGCAGCTTTTTCTCAGCGATCCTCAAAACAGCGAACTTCTCACCGCTTGTGTTTCCCTTGGCATGAAGTGGAAATTTATTTCACCTCGTTCTCCTCACTTTGGCGGCCTATGGGAGGCTGCCGTAAAAACGACCAAATTTCACTTTTACAGAGTTGTTGGAAAATCCGTTCTAACATTTAACGAGCTGCGTACTCTTGTTTGTGAAATTTCTGCAATTTTGAATTCACGGCCACTTTGTCCCATTTCAGAAAATCCTGACGACTTGGAGATTCGAACGCCGGGGCACTTTCTCATTGGTGCCTCCTATGCTGCTATTGACGAACCTGATGTAACTCATCTCAACATCGATCGCTTAAGTCGGTGGCAGCATGTGTGCCAAATGCAGCAGACGTTGTGGCGCAAGTGGAGTACGAGCTACTTATCGTTGCTGCAAGAACGCACCAAATGCGGTGCATCCAAATGCGACAATCTTCCTCCTCTCCAGTGGCGTCTTGGCAGGGTGGAAAGCACCATTTCTGGAGAAGACGGAATCGTACGAGTAGCAGTCATCCGTACCGCTATTGGTACACTAAGGCGGGCTGTCGCCAAACTAGCTGTTCTGCCCCTTGAGACCACATCACTTGGAAACGTGCCTCTTCCAACGGGGGGAGCATCCCAGTCGGACTTTGCACCGGTCCAGAAGTACATATTTCACGCTTCCTTTTCACGTAAGAAGGCATGAAAAAATCTGAAGTCTTGGCTTCCTTTTGCTTAAGAATCGCCGAAAATCTTAGGGGTTGTTGTTGTAACCGTTTCGGATTGGGTGACGTCACTCGACCGCCTTCGGGTCTCTCTCTCGCTCTCTCTCCCTACTTACTCAGTACTCCAGATGTACTGACTTTGTAAGCTGTAGGCACGTCTCCATGAGACGTTCCGTTCCAAAATCAGGCATTATTCACCAGTGTCGTTCTCAGCTTTTATCATGAAATGTCACACCATTATTCAATTAATTAAATATTTTTTATTTTTTATAAACACTGTTCTTCTTCTTCGACAATTATTATTACTGACGTTTGCCCTGGTGCCTTCCCTCTTTGCTTTACGCCGTTGTTGTGGTTTGGCAGAGAAACGTTTTGTTGTTTGAAGTCCTCGATTAAATGGCCTGTTTTATGCAAATAAATGAAAAAATACAAATTTTTATATATTTACATATTCGTGTAAATGTATATATGCAAAAATGTTATCAATTCTTTAAATTTAATTAAATGTGATACTCACCATCATTCTACGCATTAAAATATTTTTCACTTTTATATATATTCACAGCAGACACAACTTTTCGCAGCAAGAGCAAAATTCATACTGACTTTGAATAAAAGAGTTGCAGTTCTCCCCCTCCTTCTTTTGCCCAACGATCAGAAAACATTCGGGTCTGACTTCGCTTTCTACTTCGTGCCTCAGCTAAACTACTGAGAGAGCCCACTCTCTCTCAAACCGTTTCAAAATATGCTGATTTTTATCCTTACCAATACGTGAAAATTCACAGGTTGCTTTTTCACCCCAGAATCAGGCATGAGGCATGCCAAAGAAATAATGTACAGACTATCTCCGTAAAATTTCATGCCAAAAAATGTACTGATTTTTTTCACCACATGCTGCAAAGTCCGACTGGGATGTCGGGGTTGCACAGAGTCTTATTTTTACTACACGCAACTAATATGTCGGAACCGGCCGGATCGGATGACTATATCATATAGCTGCCATAGGAACGATCGGTCCAAAAACTAGTTCTAGTGACAAAAACTTTTTTGTTTCCCATCGTAGCCACCAATCGTGGTATATGTTGGTTTTATATGCTTTCACATAATTTTGGAAAAATTTATCAAAATCGGATAACTATAGCATATAGCTGCTATATAAACGGTCGGTCAAAAAACTACTTCTAGTGAGAAAAACATTTTTGTTTTCTATCGTAGCGTCCCCAATCTTGGTATATATTAGTTTTATATACTTTCACATAAAGGGCATAGCAGAATAATCATAGGAAAACTGCCCCCGCAGTTATCAGCACCAAATTTAAAAGTTTGATAAAAATCTATAAGAAACTCACTCTCCCAAAATTGTAGTCTCCTAATCGCAATTGGACGGGAGTTATGAGGCTGGAAAGTTAAACAGAAAAACAGTTTTTTCTTAAGAACCGCTTGACCGATTTTTATGGGTTAAATATATGTTCTAAGTGTTCAAAATTTTTGCAGATTTTTATTACTAAAACTTTGGTCCAAAAATGATGATTAAATTTTTCAAATAATTTTTCGCGGTGATAATCTTTTTCTACACCTCCAGTTTATTTCCTGTATTTTTCATTAGGATATCCCTAATAACATATAATTTTTGCAATCAGATCGCAATTGGGCCTGATGGTGAAAAACAATTAAACATGTAAAATAGAATTTTACATATGGGATTTTTCCATATCAACTCAGTAAATTTTTTTGATGTCTCAAAAAATTTGTAATCGTTGTCAAATAGAAGGACTATATATAGATGAGAATACCTTTAAATGGTTTTCCCCCACCGTCGATAGTTCTCAAGATAATGCGAACAAGACTTGAAATTTAAAAAAAAACATAACTTTTGAACGGAACATCGGATTTTAACGATCCAAAGACAAATTCTAGTCATTTTCTCGTAAACTTTTCTAAAAAAATATGGGACAACTCTTAGAGCTATCTAAAGACGGTTTTTAAAGAAAAAAAACAGTTCTTATTCTTTTTCTTGGAAAGGGCCAATACTTGATCCGAATATTTGTTTTTAAATTCAGAATATATGTATGTAACTTAAAAAAGTTGTTTCAAGATGGAAGACAGTGCGAGTCCACGGGAATAATTTTGTTTTGTTTCAAATTTTTCGTTTTCGCTCTTTATTCCGAATATAATGTATTAGAGTTAACCTAGAAAATTCACAATTAAAATATTTTTTAGCAATGCATTATTAAATTTTAATTACCCAAGGAAATATAAAAATAAAGGCAAAGACGAAAAAGAAATTAAAAAAACCATTGATATAGATAAAATATAATTGTATATTTTTTAAAAGATGAAAAAACACTCGCTTTTATTTGTTTGCATGTAAACTTAATTGAAAAAACAGCGATTAAAAAATTTTTTGGAGACATAAAAAAATTGACTAAGTTGATATGGAGTATCCCATATGTAAAATTTTATTTTACATGTTTAATTGTTTTTCACCATGAGGCCCAATTGCAATCTGATTGCAAAAATTATATGTTATTAAGGATATCCTAATGTAAAATACAGGAAATAAACTGGAGGTGTAGAAAAAGATCATCACCGCGAAAAAATTATTTGAAAAATTCAATAATCATTTTTGGACCAAAGTTTTGGTAATAAAAATCTGCAAAAAATATTTTTAAAATTGCATTTTGATCACTTAGAACATATATTTAACCCATCAAAATCGGTCAAGCGGTTCTTTAGAAAAAACTGTTTTTCTGTTAGCTTTCCAACCTCATAACTCCCGTCCAATTGCGATTAGGAGACTACAATTTTGGGAGAGTGAGTTTCTTACAGATTTTTATCAAACTTTTAAATTTGGTGCTGATAACTGTGGGGGCAGTTTTCTATGCTTATTCTGCTATGCCCTTTGAAAAAATTTATCAAAATCGGATGACTATAGCATATAGCTGCCAAAGGACCGATCGGTCGGAAAATGTGTTTTAATAAGAAAAGTTTTTTTTATGGTATAGATTTTTTATTATCAATGATTTAAAAATTTTAAGTATCTGATATCTATATCCTATATATATTTTATCAGTTAAATCAGTTGGAGTAAAGTTTTTCAAGTGTATTAAAACTTCGGCACAGTCGAAGTTAGCTTTGCCTTCTCGTTTTTCGATCAGATGAACCATAGTAGAGTTACCGCCCCCGCATTTTGAAAAATACCTTATATCTCCCACAATTTTGAAAATACATTATTAAATCCTTCTAGACATATATCTTAATCATCATTACCTATCGATCCGCCATACATAATTTCTTGATCAGATAAACGATAGGAAAGTTCACGCCCCCACAATTTGAAAAATACCTCATATCTCCCGCAATTTTGAAAATAGATTGTTCGAACCTTCTAGACATATATTTAAATCATCATTACCTATCGATCCGCAGTACATCATTTCCCGATCAGATGAGCAATAGCAGAGTTGCCACCCCCGCAATTTGGAAAAAAAACTCATATCTTCCAAAATTTGGGCATGTTGTAATCTAATAAAATATTCTTAAATAAACGTTACCCTGAGTAACGGGTATATCGAAGTCGAGCAGGGCCGACTTCAACTTACGCTCTCGTTTAATTTTTCGTTTGCCAACCAATTTGACAATTATCAGCAATTAACAACTGTTTCCAAATGCTGAAGCAACACAATGAGGACTGGTTTTTATACCCGTTACTCGTAGAGTAAAAAGGGTATACTAAGTTCGTTTATTTAACGTGTATGTAATGTATGTAACAGGCAGAAAGACGCATCTCCGACCCCATAAAGTATATATATTCTTGATCAGCATCAATAGCCGAGTCGATATAGACATGTCCGTCTGTCCGTCTGTCCGTCTGTCCGTCCGTCCGTCTGTCCGTCCGTCTGTATGAACACCTAGATCTCAGAGACTATAAGAGCTAGAGCTACCATTTTTTCAGTGTAGACTTGTATCTTCTGCACGCAGATCAAGTTTGTTTCAAATTTTTGCCACGCCCCCTCCCGCCCCCGCAATATGAAAAAAACCATATCATATCTCCCACAATTTTGAAAATAGATTGTTCGAACCTTCTAGACATATACTTTAATCATCATTACCTATCGATCCGCCATAGATCATTTTTCGATCAGATGAACCATAGTAGAGTTACCGCCCCCGCAATTTGACAAATACCTCATATCTCCCACAATTTTGAAAATACATTCTTCAATCCTTCTAGACATATTTTTTAATCATCATTACCTATAGATCCGCCGTACATAATTTCTTCATCAGATGAACGATAGAAAAGTTCCCGCCCCCGCAATTTTAAAAAACCTCATATCTCCCACAATTTCGAAAAAAGATTGTTCGAACCTACTAGACATATTTTAATCATCATTACTTATCGATCCGCCTTACATAATTTCTTGATTAGATGAATGATAGAAAAGATCCCGCCTCCGCAATCTGAAACAAGTAAGAAAGTCGGTCAAGCCCGACTGTAATATACTCTGTACCTGTTTGTATGTAACTGATAACTTTAAAGTGTGAGGTTTTTTCAAAATCTGGGGGTGGCAACTCTTTCGACTATCGTTCATCTGGTTGAAAAACAATGTACGGGCTCGATAAGTAATGATGGGTAGAATTACCCTAGTACTTAACTCGTAAAATTATAAAATTTGTATATAATTTCCTATTAACATAAACATATCTATATTAGTCACGCGGGAATCTCGCGTGATTTCTGACCGCAGGCCATCTCAATTGCATCGCTCCTCCCATACTCGGTCTTTGCCTACTTACACAAATATCTATTGGAAAGAAGGGAGGGGGCAACTGAAAGCGGCGCAGTCCAGTAAGCTATTGCCCTCTCGCTCTCTCTTTCTCGTAAGTGGCTGCGGGTGTTGTTGTTGTCGTTGCATTAAATTTTCTTTTACACATAGCGCCACTATTGTTCATCTGATCGGAAAACGATGTATGGGGGCTTGATAAGAAATGATGAGTAGAATATATGTCTAAAGGTTCGAACAACCTAACTCCAAAATTGTGGAAGATATTCAGTTTTTTTAATTTGCAGGGGGGCAGGGGGCGTGGCAAAAATCAAAACTAAACTTGATCTGCCTGCAAGTAGAAGAAATATATGTTCCATACACTTCAAACCTCTATCTCTTACCATCTCTGAGATCTCTTCGTTCATACGGACAGACGGACAGACGGACAGACGGACATGGCTATATCGACTCGGCTGTTGATGCTGATCAAGAATATATATACTTTATGGGGTCGGAGATGCTTCCTTCTGGCTGTTACATACATTTGCACAAACCCAATATACTCTGTGTACCTTCGGTACAGAGTATAAAAATCCTCATATCTCCCACTATTTTGAAAATAGATTGTTCGAACCTTCTAGACATATATTTTAATCATCATCACCTATCGATCCGCCATACATCATTTCGATCGATGAACGATAGAAAAGTTCCCCCCGCAATTTTAAGAAATCCTCATATCTCCTACAATTTTTAAAATAGATTGTTCGAACCTTCTAGACATATATTTCAATCATCATTACCTGATCCGCCGTACATCATTTTCCGATCAGATCAACGATAGAAGAGTTGCCACCCACGCAATTTGGAAAAAACCTCCTATCTTCCACAATTTCGAAAATTGATTAATCAAACTTTTTTAGACATGTATTTTAATCATCATTACTTATCGCACCGCCATACATAATTTCCCGATCAGAAGAGTTATAGTAGAGTTGCCACCCCCGCAATTTGGAGAAAAAACACAATTTGGGCATGTTGTGATCTATTAAAATATTCTGAAATAAACCTTACCCTGAGTAACGGGTATATCGAAGTCGAGCAGGGCCGACTTCACTCTCGTTATACACTTGAAAAGTGTATATTAATTTTGCCCAAGTTTTGTAACGCATAGAAATATTCATTTCCGACCCCATAAACTATATATATTCTTGATCAGGACGACGAGCTGAGTTCATTTCCGCTTGTCCGTCCGTCCCGTCTGTCCGTCCGTCTGTCTATCAGTCTGTCTGTTTCTACGCGAACTAGTCTCTCAGTTTTAAAGCTATCGAGCTGAAATTTTGCACAGAGTCTTCTTTTTACTGCACGCAACTAATATGTCGGAACCGGCCGGATCGGATGACTATATCATATAGCTGCCATAGGAACGATCGGTCTAAGAACTAGTTCTAGTTAGAAAAACTTTTTTGTTTTCCATCGTAGCGTCACTAATCTTGGTATATGTTAGTTTTATATGTTTCCACACAATTCTGAAAAAAAGTTATCAAAATCGGATGACTATAGCATATAGCTGCCATATAAACCGTCGGTGCAAAAACTAGTTCTGGTAAGAAAAACTTTTTTGTTTTCCATCGTAGCATCACCAAACGTGGAATATATTAGTTTTATATGATTCCACACAATTCAGGAAAAATTGATCGAAATCGGATGACTATAGCATATAGCTGCGATAGAAACGGTCGGTCAAAAAAACAAGTTCTAGTGAGGAAAACTTTTTGTTTTCCCATCGTATCTCGTCTCCAATCTTGGTAGATATTAGTTTTATGTCTTTTACAAATTTTTAAAAAAGTTATCAAAATCTGATGACTATATCATTATAGCTGCTATAGGACCGATCGGTAAAATGTGTTTTACTAAGAAAAGTTTTTTTATGGTATCAAATTTTTATTATCAATGATTTAAAATTTTTAATATCTGTTGGAGTAAAGTTTTCAAGTGTATTAAAACTTCGGCACAGTCGAAGTTAGCGGTCTTCTCGTTACTCTACGAGTAACGGGTATAAATAGAGAAGGCTATCGGCTACGCCGATGTTTTAAATACCCTTGCAGTTTTTGAAAGTCGCTTCCATTGATAACAAAAAAGTTTTCTCACTACAAATAGTTTTTTACCGACCGTTTATATGGCAGCTATATGCTATAGTCATCCGATTTTGATAAATTTTTCAGAATTGTGTGAAGGGTATAAAACTAACATATATCAAGATGGTGACGCTTCGATGGAAAACAAACAGATTTTCTCGAAACTTTTTGACGACCGTTTATGGCAGCTATAGGCATCCGATTTTGATAAATTTTTCCAAAATTGTGTGAAGGGGTATAAAACTAATATATACCAAGTTTGGGGACGATTCAATAGAAAACAAAAAAGTTTTTCAGAACCAGTTTATGGACCGATCGTTCCTATGGCAGCTATATGATATAGTCATCCGATCCGGCCGATTCCGACAAATGTGCAGCCTATGTGTATTTTAAGACTTTTGGCAAAGTTTGGTCAAGATAGCTCTAAAACTGGGGGAGGAGAGGTAGCATAGAAACAGACGGACGGACAGACGGACATGGCTATATAGACTCAGCTCGTCATGCTGATCATTCCCAAGTTTCTGGAAGGAATCTTATGTAATTCCAATCCACAAAAAGGGTCCCAAGTCGTATATTTGAAAACTACGGTATTTCAAAGCTCATAGCCATTCCTAAGCTGTTTGAAATGATGATCATCTCAATTACAGCATTTTTTCCCGCTCAATTATTTCGCAAACTCAACATGGTTTCATGAAAAACGGTCTATCAGTACCTAATTTGCTTGAATTCTCAACTCTGGTCATGTGGGGCTTATTACAAGTGCCAAACCGATGTGGTATATACTGATTTTTAGCAAAGCTTTCGATTCCGTCAACCATGGCCTTCTTCTACATAAGCTGCAGTTGCTTGGGTTCCCACCGATTCTTCTGAATTGGATTAAAGCTTATTTGATGGATCGGTGCCAGCGTGTCAGATTTAACTCGGTGCTTTCTAACTCAATCAGAGTAACCTCTGGGGTTCCCCAGGGTAGTCATTTAGGACCTTTGCTTTTTAATTTATTTATCAATGACATTCCACATGCCTTGTCTTACTGTCATGCTAATGTATGCTGATGATCTTAAGCTTTGTTTGTCATATGATGACCCGGTGTCACCTCTATTATTGCAATGGGACTTAAATTGTCTTAATAATTGGTGCTTGCTTAATAATCTTCCCTCTCAATAAGGATAAATGTAAATACATGACTTTTCATCGTATTACACCTTATTTGTATGACTATACGATTGATGATATTTTTATTGGAGCGCATTTACTCAGTTGACGATTTGGGTATAAAATTCGTGCCTAAGTTATGCTTCAATAATCATATATCTACCATTGCAAATAAAGCTAGAGGCGTTCTCGGCTTTATCAAGAGATGGTCTAAAAGAATTTGATGACCCCTACGTCACTAAACAGTTATTCGTGTCTCTGGTTAGGCCAATTCTTGAATACGGCTCTTGTGTCTGGTCTCCGCATTATCAAATATATCAAGACCAACTGGAATCTGTTCAAAAACAATTTCTCATTTTCGCCCTCCGTAGCCTCAACTGGGATACGAACAGACATCTTCCTCCATATGAGCATAGACTTTGATTAATTGATCTCCCTTCCCCTTAAAAATCGTAGAATCTGCCATAGCGTGATTTTTCTTCACAAGCTGCTGTCGGGTGAGATTGACCCAAGCGCTTTGTTAGGGCAAATAAATTTGTTGTTCCAGCACGTGTAACTAGAAATTTCGTTCCGATTTATCTACAGCCATGTCTCACAAACTATGCGCATCGTGCACCTTCCGTAGCTTTGCCTGCTTTACAACATGTATTTCCACCTATTCTCAACACAATCCTCTTTGTTAGATATAAGAAACAATTTATTGTCTTTCTTACGCAATCTCTGTAAAGTTTAACAGTACTTTGTTGAACTATAAATAAATAAATAAATAAATAAAAGATTATATATAGTTATGGGTCGGAGATGCTTCCTTCTATGCGTTACAAACATCGTGACAATTTTAATATACCCTCTGCAAGGGTATAAAAAACTTCATATCTCCATAATTTTAAAATAGTTTGTTCGAACCCTTCTAGACATATACTTTGTTCATCATTTCCTATCGATCCGCAATACTTCATTTCGTGATTAGATAAACGATAGAAAAGTTCCCGCCCCCGCAATTTTAAAAAATCCTCATATCTCCCACAGTTTTGAAAAATTGATTATTCGGACATTCTAGAAATACCGCCACACATAATTTCCTGATCAGAAGAACGATAGAAAAGTTCCCGCCCCCGCAATTTTAAAAAAACCTCATATCTCCCACAAAATTTCGAAAATACATTAATCAAACTTTTGAGACACGTATTTGGAATCCTTACTTTTCGATCCGCCTACAAAATTTCCGATCTGATGAGTTATAATAGAGTTGCCACCCCCGCAATTTGGAAAAAACACAATTTGGGCTTGTTGTGATCTTATAAAATATTCTGAAATAAACCTTACCCTGAGTATGGGTATATCGAAGTCGAGCAGGGCCGACTTCATCTTGCTCTCGTTTTCTGTAGAGACTGTAGGTAGTTTTTTCAAACGAATATGTAGATGCAGAAATTGGATAGCAATCACAGACTAAAAATGCCGGGCTATTTTTAAGTCCAAAAATAGAATGCTAACATCGGCTACGCCGATGTTTTAAATACCTTGCATGTTTCTGAAAGGCGATACCATTGATAAAAAAGTTTTTCTCACTAGAATTAGTTTTTAGACCGATCGTTCTATTGCAGCTATATGCTATAGTCATCCGATTTCAATAAATTTTTGCAGAATTGTTTGAGAGTATATGAAACTAATATATACCACAATTGGAAGCTACGATGGAAAACAAAAGGTTTTCTCACTAGAACTAGTTTTGTACCGACCGTTTATGGCAGCTATATGCTATAGTCATCCGAGTTTGATCAATTTTTCCAGAATTGTGTGGTAGCATATAAAACTTATATATAGCACGATTGGTGACGCTAAGATGGAAAAAAGTTTTTAGAACTAGTTTTGGACCGATCGTTCCTATGGCAGCTATATGATAAAGTCATCCGATCCGGTCGATTCCGACAAATGTGCAGACTATATGCATTTAAAGACATTTTGGAAAGACTGATCAAGATAGCTTTAAAACTGAGGAGGCGATAGCACCAAAAGGCAGACGGACGGACGGACGGACGGACGGACGGACAGACGGACGGACAGACGGACGGGAAATGAACTCAGCTCGTCATGCTGATCAAGAATATATATACTTTATGTGGTCGGAGATGCTTCCTTCTATGCGTTACAAACATCGTGACAATTTTTAATATACCCTCTGCAAGGGTATAAAAAGTTTGATTTAACCCCGACAGAAAGATTGAAATTTTAGCTGAGAGCAATAGCAAATTCGCTCGTTAGTTCGTTCATGGCCATCACGCAAGCGGTCGTTCGAGTGCGCCAAGACGCTGCCGTTCTAGTGCTTCAGTCCCCGAGGTCCCGATTTGATTCCCCAGACAAGGCAAGTTAGAGTAAGTTATTAATTTATTTATTTGTTATTTATTTATTTCAGAGAAAATAAGAAAGAAAGTCAGTCACGCCCGACTTTAATATATACTCTGTACCATATTGTATATAACTAATAACACAAACTATTTGGTTTGCTTATAACTCACTCGAATATCGTTAATTTGGATCTGGAAAAGGTGTATGGTGGATTGATAAGTAATGATGAGTAGAATTGTGGAAGATATGACGTTTTTTTTTAGTTTGCGGGGGAGGTGAGGGGCGTGTCAAAAAATCAAAACGAAATTTTATCTGCCTGCAAGTATAAGAAATATATGTTCCATACACTTCAAACCTCTAACTCTTACCATCTCTGAGATCTGTTTGTTCATACGGACAGTCAGACAGACAGACTGTCACGGGTATATCGACTCGGCAGAATATATATATACTTAGGGTCGGAGATGCTCCTTCTGGCTGTTACATCCATTTGCACAAATCCAATACTCTTAGTACCTTCGGTACAGAGTATAAAAAGGCTTTAGTTGGAACCCCCGCCAACCAAATCAAAATCTATATATATTTACTAGCATATAACCCGGCGCGCTTCGCTTCGCCACCATCAGTAAAGCCGCCAAAATGATGAAAACGAGAAGGCAAAGCTAACTTCGACTGTGCCGAAGTTTAAATACACTTGAAAACGTTTACTCCAACTGATTTAACCGATAAAATATATAAAGGATATAGATATCAAATATTTAAAAAATTTTAAATCATTGATAAGAAAGATTTGATACCATAAAAACAACTTTTCTTAGTAAACCACATTTTCCGACCGATCGGTCCTATGGCAGCTATATGCTATAGTCATCCGATTTTGATAAATTTTTTTCCAAATTGCGTAAAAGCATATAAAACTAATATATACCAAGATTAAGGACGTTACGATAGAAAACAAAAAGTTTTCCTCACTAGAACTAGTTTTTTAGACCGACCGTTTATATGGCAGCTATATGCTATAGTCTTCCGATTTTGATAAATTTTTCCAGAATTACGCGGAAGCATATAAAACTAATACAAACCATGATTGGTGAAGCTACGATGGAAAACTAAAAGTTTTTCTCACTAGAACAAGTTTTTCGACCGACCCTTTATATGACAGCTATATGATATAGTCATCCGATTTTGATAAATTTTTCCAGAATTATGTGGAAGCATATAAAACTAACATATACCAAGATTAGTGACGCTACGATGCAAAACAAAAAGTTTTTCTAACTAGAACTAGTTCTTAGACCGATCATTCTATGGCAGCTATATGATATAGTCATCCGATTTTGATTAATTTTTCAGAATTATGTGGATACATATAAAACTAACATATACCAAGATAGGTGACGCTACGATGGAAAACAAAAAGTTTTTCTCACTAAAACATATTTTCCGACCGATCGTTCCTATGGCAGCTATATGATATAGTCATCCGATCCGGCCGGTTCCGACATATTAGTTGCGTGCAGTAAAAAGAAGACTATGTGCAAAATTTCAGCTCGATAGCTTTAAAACTGAGAGACTAGTTCGCGTAGAAACAGACGGACAGACGGACAGACGGACAGACGGACGGACGGACAGACGGAAATGAACTCGGCTTGTCGTCCTGATCAAGAATATATATAGTTTATGGGGTCGGAAATTGATATTTCTATGCGTTACAAACTTCTGGGCAAAATTAATATACACTTTTCAAGTGTATAAAAACGTTTTGGCAATGATCCCACCCCCGCCCCCATTTTCCGAACTTCAAAACTGAGCGAAAAAATTATTTTCCACCTATTTGGTCCATTGAGCGTACAAACCCTTCAACCACTCCCGCAACCCATTATCCGACCTTGAGGGTGAGTGCGCAAAGCTAGGAACTTTATCCTATTTAACTGGCCCATAGAGCTTTAACACAAAATTTAATACATATTCTGACCTTTGCAGTGAACTTCCCGAAATAAAAAAACACGTGTCTTCCATTTATTCTGACCCTAGAGCTTTCAAAACGAATTTTATTCAGATCGGCTCACAAATAGCCATTGTCACTGAACTGAAATACGCCCACCATTATTCCTGCCTGTGGGCGAAAATTCCACCACCAAGAAATCAAATGCCTAATTATTTTCTATAATGTGTTCACAACCCGATTTTGAAGCCAATCGGATTAAAAAGTAGGTCTTACCATATGGAATTTCCAACATTGGAAAATCTCCATGTCAAATTATTTTGCATACTATCCTTACAAACCGAGTTTGAAGTCAATCGGATGAAACATAGTGTTTTCCAAATAGAATTTTCCGGCCATTTTCCTTGTAGGTGGATTTTCCACACAATCGAAAATCTCATGCTTAATTATTTTGCATACTATCCTTACAAACCGGATGAAAAATAGTTTTTTCCATATGGAATTTTCCCGATTTTTCGGGCTGATTTTCCATCATCGGAAAATCTCAAGTCTAATTACACAGTTCTACAAAATGAGACTTTTGTATATCCCCAACATTTTTAAACAAATTACTGTTCGTCTACCCATGCTGAATACGAGTTGATAAGCCATATCATATCTTGCGGAAAAAGCATATTTTCGATTTTTTGACCTAATCGAATATTTAGAGGCCACACTAACCATAAGTTGATGGGTTTGTGAAGTCTATTTGATAGTAAATATGTCAATGCAACTGAGAAAAATCAAACACGCGGTAAAAGTAAAGCCAAAAGAGTGGAAAATTGCCTCTAAAGTCAAGTTCTTCTAGCGTTTTTCTCAAACTAAATCATCTGCTACAAGCCAGTGGATTGGTCTGATATTTTTTGCAGCCACATTATCATATATGTTTAACATATGAACTAATTATGGCAATTTTGCTGAATTTATGACAGGTACATAGGCAACGTTAGAGCCTTTTTAAAACCGAAAATCAACATTAAATTTTATGGGAGGACAACTAGATTCCAACCCCAAATTTTTATAAGAATAATCAAAAGTCTACTTGATATAACATTGGCTTAAGTAAATATTTATCAAAATGTAGACTTATAACATTCATGGAATGCTACGTTAAGATAGTGAAAGTAAGTAAGTTTGTTTTATGATGCCAAAACATTGTTCAATTTTAAATAAGCTTACAGCGATTCACTTTAAACAGTTTCTATGCGTTGTTACTTGAACTGTCACTGCTGTTTTGTTCTTAAAATCCTCCCTGACTTTTGGGGTTCTGCATATATAATTCAAACTTTTGTTTCTAAGTAAATGAAAAGCTTTAGGCCCAATTCCATACATTTAGAAATGCAAAAGGTGCATTTTCAAGGACATATTGCAACCCAGACTTTGAAATGATTTTTTTTTTTTTATTTATTTATAGTTCAACTAGGCTCAGTCAAACTTTACAGTGAATATTTAAGAATTAAAGATTAGACATTAGATTATTCCTTACATCTAACAAAGAAGAGTTTAATGAGAAAAGATGGTAGTATTTATTGTAATTAAGACAGAGGTTACGAAAAGGGTTCATGATGAGCATAGTTTGTAAGACAAGGATGTAAATAAATCGGGACATAATTCCTCGTTACACGTGCCGGAACCGCAAAACTTATTAGGCTAAGCAGAGTGCTTGAGTCAACTTCACCTGACAGTAACTTATGAAGGAAAATCACACTAAGATAAATCCTACGGTTATAAAGGGATGGTAGATCCAATAAGCGCAGTCTATGCTCATATGAAGGTAGATGCCTATTGGGATCCCAGTTTAAGCCACGAAGGGCGAAAATTAGAAACTGCTTTTGAACAGATTCGAGTTGGTTCTGATATATTTGGTAATGTGGGGTCCAGACACATGATCCATACTCAAGAATAGGCCTGACCAGAGACACATACAGTTGTTTTGTGACATAGGGATCATGAAATTCCTTGGACCATCTCTTTATAAAGCCTAGAACTCCCTTAGCTTTGTTTGCAATAACAGATATATGACTATTGAAGCAAAGCTTAGGCACAAAATGAATTCCCAGGTCGTCAACTTCATAGATGCGTTCCAGAGAGTTATCATCAATCACATAATCGTAAAGATAGGGCGTATTACGATGAAACGTTAAGTATTTGCACTTCTCATTGTTGAGTGGGAGTCTGTTGATCATGCACCACTCATTCAGAGAGTTTAAGTCCCGTTGCAAGAGAAGAGGTGACACTGGATCATTATAAGATAGGCAAAGTTTAAGATCGTCAGCATACATTAACACATGAGAGTAAGATAACGCATTCGGAATATCATTTACAAATAAATTAAAAAGTAAGGGACCCAGATGACTGCCTTGGGGTACACCAGAGATTACGTGAATGGGTTTTGAAAACATCGAATTAAAGCTTACTCTCTGGGACCGATCACACAAATAAGCCTTGATCCAATTGAGTAGCTTAGGAGGGAAGCCAAGCAGATAAAGTTTGTGTGTAAGGAGCTCATGATTAACGGAATCAAAGGCCTTGCTAAAGTCTGTATATATAACATCCGTTTGCTGCTTATTTACAAAACTCATATTGACAAGAGTTGTAAGCTCTAGCAAGTTTGTATTAACAGAACGCTTTTTCATAAATCCATGTTGAGCCGGGGAAATTACTGAGCGACAGAAATGCTGCAATTGAGTAGTTATGATCGACTCAAACAGTTTTGGAATTGCAGAAAGCTTGGAGATGCCCTGTAATTTGATACTACTGACTTGGGTCCCTTTTGTGGATAGAATAATGTAAGACTCCTTCCAATAGCTAGGAAAGTCGCCAAGTTCAAGAGAACAGGTTAAAGAGTTTTAGCAGGGGGCAAACACAAAGAGTCAGCGCAATATTTAAGTACACAACTTGGAATATTGTCGGGCCCGGACTGAAGGATGACTCAACCGATCTAAGCCCAGACAGTAGACTCTCCGAATCCAAGACAGGTGAATAAATGCAGGAGGAGTGTGCAATCGGATAAGGGTACGAGGCCCCCAAATTAGGAGAAGAAGCGGAATAACAACGCTGAAAAAAATGTTGCGAACAAGATGGCAATGTCCACATCATTATCAGCAGTTTGATTATTTAGAGAAAGTGAAGGTGGGAAACGAGAAGACTTACGTTTCGAATTAACAAAGGTATAAAAATTTTTAGGTCAACTTGAAAGCTTAATTTGCAGCTGACCAAGTAATTTTGGTAGCACTCGGAGTTAACGGTCATAAATTTGGAGCAAGCCACCGAGTATTTCGAATAATCGATTTCGGATCCAGATCTCTTAAATTTCTTATATAGCCGACTTTTAACGTTTTTTAGGTTGGATAGTTCCCTCGTGAACCATGGTGGTGCCCTCGTGGGAGGGGATGGACTACGGTGGAACGAATTCCTTCAAGACGGTATTCATCTTGAAATAAAATGAATTGGTGGCTTCTTCAATATCATGAGAAGTGTCAAGGAAGGACCAATCAATATTCATGAACGCATCATTGATGGCAGAAAAATTGGCTTTTGCGAAAACAAAAAAGCATCTATATGATTTGACTTGGCTGTAGGTAAATTCGATGTCTCAAATTCCATCTCAATCTGTAGAGTAGGATGGTAAACATCCTCAGGTACCGATAGCGGTGGCACTCTGGATACAACCGAGCTGGAAATGTCATTGATAAAGACAAGATCAAGTAGTCTGTGCATATTGTTAGATATACAATTTATCTGGCCAAGAGAAAGCTCCGCCATTAAATCAACAAAATCATTTTGAACAGATGGATAGAGTTCGTTTGAATTTTCACAAGATAACCAGGAAATATGAGGAATATTAAAGTCACCAACAACTACTAAACGGTCACGATCACCTAAAAGAGACGATATGTGCTGGATTTGTTCAGCATGGCATAGGTAAATAGCAAGGTCAGAAGCCGGTGGAATATATGAGCATATTATAAAGATATTATATTCATGTGTCCGTATTTTGACAACAATAATCTCGATGTTGGACGAAGTGTCAACAAGAATTTGTTGGGATGCCCAAACCGCGTTTACCGCAATAAGGACACCACCACCACACGATTAGGACGGTCAAATCTGTACACAAAGAAGTTATCTGTCAGGATTTCAGAATTGTTTATTTCCGGGTGAAGAGAAGTCTCACAAAAAGCAATTGCATCATGAGTAAAGGTAGCACTACTGCTATATAATGTGCTAAGCTTACCGCGAAGACTGTTGACATTTTGGAAGCAAATTGTAAAAGGAATTACTGATTTAAGTTTTTTGGGAACCTTTACGGAAGGAGAAGGTTCATTGATAGCGGCTTGATTATCTCTAAATAAATGAGTTACTGTATGCTCAGGCCATGAAGATGGGCAGAGCGCTTTCTCAATATATTTTCTGGCATAGTTATTTTAAAGGAAGAAATCTTTCTTCTAGCATTAAAATTGAATTTTCTGACCATAACCTCGTTAACCTCAGAAATATTGAGTTTAGAACAAATATAACGTTTGACCAGAGCATTCGTAGCGGTTCCCATTAGTCGGGATACAAATATTGATTTAGGAGGTGCAACCGCTGTTAAATTTATGTTAAGGTCAACTGGTGGAACAGCAGTGAGGGTCACAAGGGCATCAGAAACAGGAGCATCACGGCGACCGGACGTAGGTTGCGAGATGATGGTAGCTGGTGTAGCATTATGGGGTGCAGCAACACTAACCGTAGGAACGGCATTTGTAATTCCAAAGGAACTACAGTAGGAACTGCTTCAGAAAGTACAGCAGCAATTACAGGAGGAACAAAAAGCAGGAACTGGGGCAGGAGCATCGGCAGGAACAGCAGCAGGAGCATCTGCAGAAACTACGGCAGAAACAGCGGCAGGACCGCATGCTAAAACAGCAGGAACAGGAACAGCAGCAGAAACGGCAGCGGAACGGCAGCAGGAACAGAAACGGCTGCAGGAACAGGTTCAGGTAGTTGGGGGAGCACTATGCATATTTGATGCCACACCAGTCGGAGTTAGGAACGATTCCGGTGGAAATGGGCTCGAGGGCGAGCAAAGCATAGGAGCACTCAGCAAGTTCGAGGTGCTTTGAGGAGCACATTTTTTCCTCTTAGGAGATTCACTAAGCAATTTAAGGTCTAGAAACTGGGACTCCAGAGCAAGGAATCTCTCACCAAGCCTCAAAATTCACTATGAACCTCCTTAAATCCAGTTCGGGTTTGCCTCATAAATGTGCATCTCGTTTTCTATTTGGCGGCAATCAGCACATGACCAGGTCAATCCGATCCGCTTGGAGATGATGTCGTTTACTCGACCATTTAGACCAGCACACTTTGATATGTGCACTGTTGTTGCAAAGCCAACATATTAAAAAATTGGTCACAAACTATATTGCCACCAAACTCGCACTTTTTCATGGAGCATTTTACATCCATATTGATTGGTAAATCTTAGTGCAATGGACCACTGTGCACAGTCGAAGAGTTATCCACAGAGCGAATATCCAAACGTTCAAGCAATGGTAGCGGGGGGAAACAAAGCGCAACAGCAAATGCACTTGTTACAATTTGAAACGAAGACCGAACAACAGTCCACAAGGGCGGGGAAGGCGGGTGTTCGTCGTAGCAGCGTGCGGTCAACGATCGCGAATGCAGCAGCAATACGTAGAGCGCGTAGCAATATCAACAATCACAAGCGGGGGAGAGCAGCTCTGCTGAGTATTACCGCAAGCTTTATTGCATTCGGTGAGACTAAGCAACAATCAAACAAAACCAATGTCTTAAAGCTTGTGTCACTTGATCACTCTCTTTGAGAACTTATTGTTGTTTTTAATGTTTATAGACAATGTATGCTTATGTCAAACAACAGGTGGCTTGAGGCTTAATACTTGATTGTACAAGTTAGGCATTAAGAAATTTAAATTGTTTATTAGACTTCAAAAATCAAAAACCAATAAGAGAGCGAAGATAACACGTCCGGCTGCGTTGGCTGATAAAAACTTTTTTTTATGATGATAACATATTTAAATAAGCTCTGAATAATTTTCACTTCTCCTATTTTTCGATGCTCGTTTTTCTTCTCTTATTTTGAAATAGATTTTTATTTTAAAATAAATTTATAATTTTGTTTTCCTTCTAAAAGTCTATAACATCATTGAATAAATTTCTTATTTGAGGACCTTCGAAAATACCTTCATTTATTTTAGCTTCATATAATTTTGAGAATTTCTGGCGCAAATGTCCAAAAGCAGCACCATATACATACCCTGTAGTTCTGCAGGGGTCAAGTGACTACTCGGCTAACGAATCCATGCATCACTGAACGTTAGTCACGTCGTTAACGGCAGATAATGCAGCGGGTGATGCAGTGAGTGTGCGGCAGCACGGACAAATCGGCGTTGCTGTTGCGGCGTCCCTGAGTTCTGCTGGGGTCAAGTCACTACTCTGCCCAACGAAATCCATGCATCACTGATCGTTAGTCACGTCGTTAACGGCAGGTAATGCAGCGGGTGATGCAGCGAGTGTGGGCAGCACGGACAAAATCGGCGTTGCTGTTGAGGCGTGTGCACATTATTTGTTTTGCCTTTTAATTTGCATAAAAAATGGGCCACAAAATCGATTTAGGTCTAAAAGTGATTTTAAAAATAAAATAAATGGTTAAAAACACCACAATTTAAAAAAAAATAGAAAACATTTATTAGTTTGCTACAGGATTCGAACCCACGACCTCGGTATTTCTGGGCAACGGTCTTAACCCCTAAGCCATCATCGCCCGACTAATTTCAGTGCTGCATGCATTTATGTAACAATTCGCTGCGCCTCACGCGTGAGGGTCGGTAGCCGAATGCGCTAAGATGCTGTCGCTCGCATTCAAACCCCAAAGTTGTGAGTTCAAATACCAGACAAGTCAAAATATAAAGTAAAAAAAAAAATTGCAAAGACAATTTTTTCTCATTCAGTTTTGCAGTGACTATACTGCAGTAACCTCCTTTGCACCAGTCAGTCATATCTCGTTAACGATTGGTGGTTACCCTTATACCGCTCGGTGAATTTGGCGGACATGCCCATACAAAATTCGTTAGCAAATTACACGGCGGGTGGTTAGGTCGGTATCCGGTCCTCATTACGAAGAGAGTTAGCGGAATCACTAGGTTTGTACCAGTGCAGCCGAACTACAGGGCGCTTGTCTGGTATTTGAACTCACAACTTTGGGTAGATTGAATGCGAACGACAGCATCTTAGCGCATTCGGCTACTGACCCTCACGCGTGAGGCGCAGCCAAATGTAACATAAATGCGTGCAGCACTGAAAGTAGTCGGGCGATGATGGCTTAGGGGTTAAGACCATTGCCCAGAAATACCGAGGTCGTGGGTTCGTATCCTGTAGCAAACTAATAAATGTTTTTTATTTTTTTTTTTATTTGTGGTGGTTTTAATCATTTATTTAATTTTTTTAATCACTTTTTAACCTAAATGAATTTTGTGGCCCTTTTCTGATGCAAATTAAAAGGCAAAACAAATATTGTGCACACGCCTCAACAGCAACGCCGAATTTGTCCGGGCTGCCGCACACTCGCTGCATCACCCGCTGCATTACCTGCCGTTAACGACGTGACTAACGATCAGTGATGCATGGATTTGTTAGGCAGAGTAGTGACTTGACCCCAGCAGAACTACAGGGACGCCGCAACAGCAACGCCGAATTTGTCCGTGCTGCCGCACACTCGCTGCATTACCCGCTGCATTACCTGCCGTTAACGACGTGACTAACGATCAGTGATGCATGGATTTCGTTAGGCAGAGTAGTGACTTGACCCCAGCAGAACTACAGGGACGCCGCAACAGCAACGCCGAATTTGTCCGTGCTGCCGCACACTCGCTGCATCACCCGCTGCATTACCTGCCGTTAACGACGTGACTAACGATCAGTGATGCATGGATTTCGTTAGGCAGAATAGTGACTTGACCCCAGCAGAACTACAGGGAGACAAGTCAAAATATAAAAAAAAAAAATAGCAAAGTAAATTTTTTCTCATTCAGTTTTGCAGTGACTACTGCAGTAACTCCTTTGCACCGGTCAGATCGCTAACGGCTAGTGGTTAGCCTTATACCGCTCGGTGAATTTGGCGGACATGTCCATATAAAATTCGTTAGCAAATTACATGGCGGGTGGTTAGGTCGGTATCCGGTCCTCATTACGAAGAGTTAGCGGAATGACTAGGTTTGCACCAGTGCAGCCGAACTACAGGGTACGTTCACAGCTTGATTACTGTTAACTTTTTTTATAATTCCGTCATGCTTCCACAATCCACAATTCTATACAAATTTTGGGTTAGAATCTAGTTGTCCTCCCATAAAATGAAACGTTGATTTTCGGTTAAAAAGGCTCTAACGTTGCCAATGTAATTGTCATAAATTTAACAAAATTGCTATAATTAGTGCATATGTTAAACTATATGATTATGTAATTGCAAAAAATATCCGACCAATCTACTGGCTTGTAGCAGATGATTTAGTTTGACAAAACGCCATAAATATAGAAAAACTTGACTTCACAGGCCATTTTCCACTCTTTTGGCTTTTCTTTTACCTCGTGTTTGATTTTTCTCAGTTGCATTGACATATTTACTATCAAATAGACTTCATAAACCCATCAACTTATGGTTAGTGTGGCCGTCAAATATTCGAATAGGTCAAAAAATCTAAAATATGTTTTTTCCGCAATTTCTTGAAAACGGAAACTAAGATGTGACTTTGGCTTATCAACTCGTATTCAGTAATAAGTTTAAAATGTTGGGGATACTCACAAAAGGTCTCATTTTTGTAGAACTGTGTTATCTACGCGATTTTCACATTGTGGAAAATCCGGAAAATAGCCTGAAAATTATATATGGAAAAAAACTATTTTCATCCGATTGACTTTAAACTCGGTTTTTCATGCAAAATAATTAGACATGTGATTATTCGGTGGTGGAATTTCCGCCCCCGGTTCGGAAAATGGAGGGCGTGGTTGGGATCATTGACAATAGTTATTTGTGAGCTGATCGGTTTGATATTCGTTTTGCTTGCTTTGTGGACCGAGATAAATGGACCTTTTTTTCATTTCGAGAAAATTTATTGCAAAGGTCGGAATATGAGTGCGGGTTCATGGCAAGCCATTATATTTGAGCTGTTCTGTATTAAATTTGGTTTGAAAGCTCTATGGGTCAATTAAATAGGAAACTAGTTTTTAGCTTTGCGGAAATGCACCCTCAATGTCGGGTTATGGGTGTCAGGTAGAGTTGTCCGATTTTCATGAACTAGTTCGAATGAACTATTCATTAAAATGAACTAATGAACTAGGTCTCAGGGTTTAAACTATAGTTCATTTTTTGAACTATTCACTTATTGAACTATAGTTCATTTTTTGAACTATAGTTCATTTTTTGAACTATAGTTCATTTTATGAACTATAGTTCTTTTTTTGAACTATAGTTCATTTTTTGAACTATAGTTCATTTTATGAACTATAGTTCTTTATATTGAACTATAGTTCATTTTTTGAACTATAGTTCATTTTACGAACTATAGTTCATTTTTTTAACTAGAGTTCATTTTTTGAACTAAGTTAAAAAAAATTAACTAAAGTTCATAAAATGATCTTCAAAGAATGAACTATAGTTCAAAGAATGAACTATAGTTCAAAAATGAACTATAGTTCAAAGAATGAACTATAGTTCAAATAATGAACTATAGTTCAAAAAATGAACTATAGTTCATAAATGAAATATAGTTCAAAAATGAACTATCAAAAAATGAACTATAATTCCAATGAACTATAGCTCGAAAGTGAATAGTTCATCAAAAATTAAACTAATGAACTAGGTCATTGAAATGAACTAGATTCTCCAACTCTAGTGTCATGGTGGTATCACAGCCAATTTTTTATATGTGAACCCAACTGAAAATGGAAAATTCACTCCAAAATGAATTAAAATTTGAAATTCGAAAGCTACGGGCCAAATGGATATTTTTTTTAATTTTGTTAACTTCAACCAAGATTCGGAAAACAGAGGTTTAATGTCAAAGCGATTTTTATACTGTACCAGAGTATATTGGGTTTGTGCAAATGTATAGCTCCGAGCACCTAAAAATATATTCTGATCAGCATCAACATTCGAGTCGAGATATAGCCATGTCCGTATGAACGAAGAGATCTCAGTGATGGTAAGAGATAGAGGTTTGAGGTGTATGGAACATATTTTTTATCTGCCTTAGGCAGATCAAGTTTAGTTTTAATTTTTGCAACGCACCCTGTTTCCCACCGCAAATTAAAAAAACGAAATAACCTCACAATTTTTAGATAGATAGTTCAAACATTGGTGTCATATATTCTCCTACTTATTTTTGAATCGACCCGTCATCGTTTTTCGATCAGATGAACGATAATAGAGCTATACGTAAAAGAAAATAAAAACAACAACAACAACAACAACCTTTTAGCATTGGTAGAACTTACGATAAAGAGAGCGAGAAGGCAATAGATTTAGATTTATTTCTTGACATCCTTGCACTAAGTTCCTAATGAGCTTTGTGTTTTGTGCAAGTCACAACTTGTAGACCAATTAATGGCATAATTACTAAGAACATTGATAAACTTAATATAGTTATGTTTTAATTTTTATCGCTTAACTAATACAAGAGTACAATAAATTGACAATTACAATAACGAATTTGACTTGTTGAATAACATTACAATACATAAATTAATTGATTGATTTACTTTATAATTGTTTTATTCTTCTTTCTATTTTTAAATTTTATTTATTTTGTTTTATTTTATTTTATTATTATTATTATTTATTTTTTTTTTTTTTTTTTTTTTTTTATATATATTATTGAGTTTGTAGGTGTGTTTTGGGGTTTTGGGAAGAGCGGTGCTTTCTAAAGAACTTCACAATATAAAGGCAAGTGGTTCCAACAACGAATGCTGTGTGTGTAGAAGTGCTTTTCAGAACTGGAGAGCCTAAAATCGTATGCTTCATAAATCTAATGGTTCTTATGAGTGCGTTGAAACTAAACTTTTCAAAGAGATATAGGGTTCCCCTATGATTAATTTTGTGTAGCAGGCAGAGTTCTGTGTTCATCCATAAGGTTAAGGGCAAGCGCAAATATTTTAACGAATATCGAGAAATATCCTACGACGTTTTATATTAAAATGTATCTGGCTATAAGCATAAAGGCAACCTGGTTTGTGGCGGCTAGACGAATCACAGTTGCAAAACTGACTCATAAAACAAAGTAGGGATAAGGCAAGTTTTTGCAATCCGTATCTGGATTTGTGTAGGTATGTACAGTGTAATATACAATTGCCTACATGCCATATGTTTTGCCAATAGATTTATTTATGTGATCAGTCCAGGTCAGGAGTCTTGTTAAATGTAAAACCTAAATTGTTTGATTAATATAGTCTACAGGTGTTTGTTCAATAAATAAACTTGCAACTTCTAGTGTCAATATCTTTTTGTAGACTATTAAGCACTTGCTGACTTTATAGGGTTCAGCCCTAATCCATTTTTAACTGCCCAATTGCTAACAGCTGACAGGTCATCATTGCAAGCACTAACACATTCTCACTAATACGACACAGTGGACGACTCCTCCCACATAGTTGAACGTCATCAGCATACATGTGGACTTCACAGTTTGACAGAACATTAGGGCAGATCATTAACATAAATTGAGAACAATAATGGGCCTAGAATCGATCCTTGAGGGACACCACGTTTGAGAACAAGAAACGATGAACAATTAGTAGGGGTGATAGCCAACTGGTAATTTCCCAATTGGTCTTGCTATGAGAGGAGCGATGTAATTGAGATGGCCCGTGCCAAACAGGTACAGAGTATATTACATTCGGGCTTGACCGACTTTCTTACTTGTTTCACTTCGAGGAGGGATTTGAGTAAACCGTTTTATTTGAGCCGAATATTGATATAAGCTACAATTTATTTTCCAGTTCGGCTATACTGATAGTGGCGAAAGCGAAGCGCGCCGTATCCTATGCTATTGTGTATAAATGCAAAGACAAAAATAGGCTAACACGGCTCGCCGATGTTTTAAATACCTTTTGGATTTTGAAAGGCGCTACCATTGATAACCAAAAGTTTTTCTCACTAGAATTAGTTTTAGACCGATCGTTCTATGGCAGCTATGCTATAGTCATCCGATTTCGATCAATTTTTTCCAGAATTGTGTGGAAGTATATGAAGCTAAATATACCACGATTAGTGATGCTACGATGGAAAAACAAAAAAGTTTTTCTCCATTAGAACTAGTTGTTGGACCGATTGTTTCTATGGCAGCTATTGCTATAGTCATCCGATTTCGATAAATTTTTGCGATTTGTGGAATCATATAAGACTAATATATACCACTATTGGTGACGCTTAGCGATGGAAAACAAAAAGTTTTTCTCACTAGAACTAGTTTTTGAGTGACCGTTTATATGGCAGCTATATGCTATAGTCATCCGATTTTGATAAATTTTTACCAGAATTGTGTGGAAGCATATAAAACTTTTACATACCACGATTGGGACGCTACGATGGAAAACAAAAAGTTTTTCATTAGAACTAGTTTTTGGACCGCTCGTTCCTATGGCAGCTATATGATATAGTCATCGATCCGGCCGATTCCGACAAATGTGCAGCGTATTTGTATTTAAAGACTTTTAATGTCAAGATAGCTTTAAAACTGAGGAGGAGATAGCATGAAACAGACGGACAGACGGACGGACGGACGGACAGACGGACAAATGGAAATGAACTCAGCTCATGTGGATCAATATATATACTTTATGTGGTCGGATTTCCTTCATGCGTTACAAACATCGTGACATTTTAATATACCTCTGCAAGGGTATAAAAAAGGAACAAAATATTTCGGGGGTCCAAATTAGCACACTTCAATTTGCTCAGAAGTTTGTAACGCATAGAAATATTCATTTCGACCCCTAAACTATATATTCTTGATCAGACGACGAGCTGAGTCCAATTCCGCCCGTCCGTCCGTCTGTCTGTCTGCAGCCTGATTCTACGCAAATTAGTCCCTCAGTTTTAAAGCTATCGAGGTGAAAACTTTTGTTTTCCATCGTAGCGTCACTAATTTTGGTATATGTTAGTTTTATATGCTTTTACATAATATAGAAAAATTTATCAAAATCGGATGACTATATTATATGTAGCTCCCATAGAAACGGACGGTCATGAAGTCACTTCAGTGAAAAACTTTTTGTTTTCTATCAGAAGGGTCCCCAATCTTGGTATATATTAGTTTTATATGCTTTCACAAAATTTTGAAAAAATTTATCGAAATCGGAACAGCATATAGCAAGCTTGAAGACTGATCGGCTGGAAAAATATGATTTACTGCAGAAAAGGTTTTTTTATAGTATCAAATTTCATTATCACGATTTAAAAATTTTAAATATCTGGATATCTATATCCTATATATATTTTACCGGTTAAATCAGTTGGAGTAAAGTTTTTTTAGGGTGATTTAAACTGACACAGTCGAATTTAGCTTTTTAATTCTTCACAGAGAAAAATTGATATGAAATGGCATTTAAACATTTTTTCATATCAATACGATCTTTCTATACAAAAAAAAACATTGACTTGTCTGGGGGATTGAACTCGAGACCTTGCGTGACGTCTCAATCGCTGTCAGCCAAGGCACACATTTATGGGAAGACGTCTAAGAAACTATTTATATTAAGTATGGAAAATTGATATTTTTAAAAGATCATTTTAACCAGCAAAGATTGAATTGATCTTGAGCTTTTTTTCTCTGTGTTCTCGTTTATCTTTTCTATCGAGCTTGAATTTTCCAGTCTGATACAGTTTGAGCATTTGAGATCGTTCCACATAATCCTGTTTGATGCTGAGCCCGAATGGCAATAATTTTTTTTTTCTGTGTACATGCTTTATGGTTTCTTTAAGTGTAAAAGGTAACTCAAAAGCCCTGTTTTCGCCAAACAAATCTGAAAAATATTTTTACAAAGTCAATAAGCATAAATTGAGCGGTGTTTAAGTTGGAATTTCATTTCTGGAGGAACATAATATATGAGCAGTGCAGCAAAAGAAATGTATAATAAAAAGTCGGTGCACTTTACCTATCAGAGCTACACTAAACAAAAATTAAGTGTAAATTTGGGGTAGTCATTTTTCTTATTTTTATTTAAACTTTTAAGGGAATTCTCTTATTCCCTACCAATCTTCATAGAAATTTAAGCCTTACTCCAAAATCTATAAGATGCATACAATCTAGTAGAATTTCTCTGACCATTGAAATATTTAAATTTTCTAAAACTGTTTTTCTGGGACGTAAGGTTGACTATGGTGTTCGGGGTACCTTCTATTTGAAAAATCTGCACTGTTATCAAATCTTTTTGGACGTCGTACAATATGTCACAACTCCATCTGATTTTGTTGGCTACTTGCATTTTGAACAACCATGCCGGGAGGTGTGGAAGGTGACTACTGCCTTATCTCAGTTTTAGCAGTCTTATTATTATTATCTATATCCAACTGTATTCCATTATCAATAATAATGGACATTTCATTAAAAATTAGCTTAAGTATTCCTCACAATTATTAGGCTGACTTCCTTCAAATACACCCACAGGAAAAACCGGATTCAACTGGATTCTGAACTTCTGAAAGTGGTAGTCCGTCTATGTTAATATATACGCTTACCCCCTTATGACACGACATTAATTGAACGTAATATTAATGACAATTTCAGTTGATATTGGTTTTGCGTGAGGAGAGAGACAAATACATGTGGAAATTAATGAGGTTTTTAATGCTGATTAACGGTTTACTATCGGTTATCTGAAAAATACTAACTTGAACAAAATCCCAAAAAATATACCATTACCGATTGCCATTGGCCGATATGATTAATGCATTAAATCGTACTTTAAACTCATTATTTTAGTCATTAATTTGTAGAAAAAGCCTCAAATAGATAAGACAGGGACCTAGCATATATCGAGATGAGCGGTATTGGAAGTTGTATGGACAACATATTATTAAATTAAATAAAAAAAAAAATATTACAAAATTTTTGCTACTTGGCTGTTGCGACGCGAAAAGAAGGTATTTTGTTTTATTTTCTCAATGATAAATACAATGTAATAACAATAAGAAAACTAACTGCAGGTTGCTGATCATGGGCGAGGAAATGAAAATTAAGAAAACTATTCTTCGTATGACTGCACATTTATTTAACGACTTAAAATATGATAAAGTCGTATTATCTGAACACAGAGATGCGAAGGAATAACCCACAGATAGCCACTAATCACATTGTCATTTGGATATTGGTAAATGACAACATTATTTTTTATAGAAATATTGTCATACTCCGATATCATTAATTGAAGGGAAAGTTGAACTCGTTGCAATCGCCCATTCGAATTCACTAGTCAACCATTTCCAAAATTTTAAAGGAGACAATGTTGAATGTCACGAAGTCCATTTCCATCTCGAACATGGAATGAAAAAGAATGCCAAAATTTGTATAAATTTCCAAAATTTATTGTACAACATATTGTATTAAAATACATATTTTGTTTAAAAAAACTATTTATTTTGAAAATTTTTACAAGCAAACATTGGGTAAGATACGAGCGGTGCCAAAATTGGTTCTTACTATTTAATTTAAAAGATGGCAACTATTAAATTTTATAGCTATTGCTGATGCTAATCATACCCCTAAATTTATTAAAAATGCCGGCACATGTGGCAATGACCGTTCGTACTTGCGATAGAAATCCAGAACCAAAAACGTATACAGCTGTACCGTTTACCCGCATTTAATTAATTAAAAGATTAATATCGATCATACAGGCTTTAGCATGTCGTTGTATTAAACAATTTGTTCATATTCTTTAATTGCTTCAATCCTACATGCATATATTTTTTTTGCAAGAAATATTAAAAATATTTGGCTTGACGACAATCGCTGTTTAAAACCGGCCGCATCATTGAATTCTTCCGTTAAACGGAAGGTGCAGTATTGTTTCCCCAAAGAAACCTGTGGATAGTGGCAAGATCCACAGTTAATTGATGCGGCAATAATGCGGAAAGAGTGACCGTATACGGACTAGTATCGAGTATTTTTGAGGCATCGAAAATGATGCGGCAAGGTGGGAAAGAGTGACCGTACATTGACGGGCATCGAGTATTGTTTCAAGGCATCAATTTGGAACAGCTGATTTTGACGTTGAATTTCGATAAGCAACTACAACATAATTAGACCGCGTAATTTAAATTGCGACTGCGGTCTAAACGCCTGCATCATTTTTTCGTCCAGTGTAACCCGGTATAAGCTTTAAAAAGATGAATTGTCCGTCAAAATAAGCGATTTGGTGTAATTTGGTGCCGAACGGTGGTATTTTGGTGTTGAAGGGTCACACTGATATTTTTGGCTTACGCAAGCGTCACAATCTGCTCAACACACTTCCGTTTTGGCAGCCTAGTGAGGACTGTGTGTGTGATTTTTATGAAAAAAATTAATTCATTAAACTGATTTAATTTAATTTTTGTGTTAGTTTTGGAAAACTTTCTGGAAAGGAATTCCTTTAATTAAGAAGTTGATCATCTACTTACTTTGGAAAGGGAAGGTAAGTTTTTCGACAGGCTGGTCAAGCCAGCATTCAAAATGTGCCGACGAGTCGGCGTCAGGCCAAATAAAAACAACATTACAACAGATGCAAATAAAATTAAACTCAAAAGACTTGCGGATGCGGACGGTCTCTTCAATGATGCAAACTGTGTGTCGGGTGAAGTTACTAAAGGGTGATTTTTTAGCTCTTTTTGGCAACACTGGTTTAAACAACTCACGCACGTTTCGTGTTTTGTTTCACTGTCAAACATCTTCAATTTGGTCTATAATTTAACCATGAATCGTCTTACAAACGAACAACGCTTGCAAATTATTTAATTTTATTATCAAAATGTGTACTTGTTAAGAAAGTTCATCGCGCGCTTCTGCCATTTTATGTTCAGTTTAATCGACCCAATGAAGCGGCTATTCGGGCTAAGTGACTTACTTTCGCACCAAATTTACATTGTTGACATTAAACCACCAACACGCTTTACGTAGAGTGCGAACTGAAGAAAATATCGCAGCTGTATCGGACAGTGTTAATGATGACCATCAATTATCGATTTGTTGCCGTAACTGTGAATGGTGAGCGCTACCGTGAGATGATATCCAACTTTTTTTTGCAAGAGCTTGACTTGCTTGCCATGTGGTTTCAACAAGACGGTGCCACATGCCACATGCCACACAGCACGCGCATCAATGGACTTATTGAGAGGCGAGTTCGGTGAACATTTTATTTCACTTTCGGGACCGGTCAATTGGTGCGATTTAACGCCTTTAGACTATTTTTTGTGGGGCTATGTTAAAGTTTATGTCCATACAGAAAAGTCCGCTTCCAACTGACGTAGTTGGTAGACAACATTAAAGTATTTATTCGTGAGAGATACCGGCCGAAATGTTGAAATGAGTATGCCAAAATTGGACTAAGCGGATGGACCATTTGAGTTTGTCGGGTAGCCGTGACAGCGATATGGAAAGTGATGTAGTTTCTGAAGTGGAGTAAAATATTTCCATGAAAAAAATGGACGACAGAAAAGTGATAGAAGGAAACACAAGTTTTTGCGAAAAAAATACACTGGAAAAATATACAGTTTCGTCTAGTGAGATAACTGCAAAATGAAAATAATATTATTAATACGGGAAAAATCAAATTACAAACACATCAAACTTCCTTCAAATAATTTGATGAAAGAACTCAATCTATATGAACATTACCAAGAAGGAGAAGCCTGTGTTGTTTGACGCAATGGAAAGTGACTTGTGTGAACAAAATTTAAAAAATGGTTAATTCTTGTAGAAAAAAAAATCAGATTCCTTCATCTCAGAAATAGGACTAGAATTGCTGTCGAGGCTCAACCTTATACAAAGTAAATATCAGGTCTAACTTTTTATTCCAAAATTTTCACTGAATCCTTTGATGTCATCAAAGAGTACCTATCAATTACAAAGAAGATGCAAAGCTAAAATAAGATGCAGCTGCTGCGGAAATAATGAATGTAACAATAAATGTCAAATTAAAAAATGTATTCTTTGTAATAGCTTTGATCACTTCTCTTGAGCAACATGAATGTCCCTTCTGAAGGTAAAGAAATGGATATTATAAAAAAATGACAAGACACAAGATAGTCAGGAAGGAGGTAGTCAGTAAATATTCCTTAGCCAAGGAATACAATAACTACAATAATATGAGGAAAATTTTACAAGTCTGACGAAGGAAAACAGGCCTGTAATTAATAGAAACATCATAATAATAACATTATAACTAATCATTCCTACACACAAAAAAAAAAAACTAATATTAAGGCTTAGCAGTTCCTAAAACACTAATTGTTAATATTTTATCTTTTAAGGTCATTTTTACATAAACTTACAGAATGTGACCCAAAAGATAAATTTGTCGACAGTTTTTTAAGAAATTAGTCTCCTAAAATTATGGTTTTTTCTAAGCGTTATAGTACAGCCGATTTTTGCAAGTGCCAAGAACAACGTCGCGCTGTAAAGTATGCACAATTATAAATTAAAAACGATTTATGAAATAATTGGCCTTGCTTCAACAAATATTGGTAAGTTTAAAAGAATGTAAAAGATATTATAGCAACTTAAGCCGAGAACGGATTCACATTCTTGGAAAAAAACAGTGCAAATGTAAGAGCGCAGATGTGCACATACATACATCTCTATATAAAAGAGTTTGTTCTGACTGACTGACTGACTGACTGATTGGCAATCAACACAGAGCCTGAACGGTAAGAGATAGAAAGCTGAAATTTTCACAGAAGTTTCCCTTACGAGTTAAAAGTGAGCACTAAGGCGGGTTTTGGGAGATACTAACTTAAGGGTGGAAAACTCCTGGAAAAGCTACTATGGGGAAAATTTTGTTTTTCATCCGATTGACTGAAATTTGGTTTGTAAGTAAAGTAAGCGAAATAATTGGACACCTGTTTCCCAGATTTTCGGAAAATCCGCCCACAAGGAAAATGGCCGGAAATTCTTCATGGAAAAACTATTTTTCATCCGATTGACTTCAAACTCGGTTTTGATGGTGAGCAGAATAATTAGACTTGAGATTTTCCGATGATGGAAAATCTGCCCGAAAAGTCGGGAAATTTCCGAAAATCGTTGGAAAAAACTATTTTTCATCCGTTTGGCTTCAAACTCGGTTTGTAAGGGTAGTATGCTAAGTAATTGGACATGAGATTTTCAAATGTTGGAAAATCCGCCCACAAAGAAAATACCCGAAAATTCTATATGAAAACTATTTTGATCCGATTGACTTCAAACTCTGTTTGTAAGGATAGTATGCAAAATAATTAGACATAAGATTTTCCGCTGTTGGAAATGCGCCCAGTGTCGGGAAATTCCGGAAAATATCTGGAAAACTGTTTTTCATCCGATTGGCTACAAATTCGGTTTGTAAGATAGTATGCTAAATAATTAGACATGTGATTTTTCGATTGTGGAAAATCCACCCACAAGGAAAATAGCCGAAAATTCTTCATGGAAAAAAATATTTTTCATCCGATTGACTTCAAACTGGTTTGTGGGGATGGTAAGCAAAAATAATTAGACATAAGATTTTCCGATGTTGGAAAATGCGCCCGAAAAGTCGGGAAATTCCCGGAAAATTCCAAATGGAAAAACTATTTTTCATCCGTTTGGCTTCAAACTCGGTTTGTAAGGGTAGTTTGCTAAATACTCAGGTATGTGATATTTTGTTATGGAAAATCCACCCACAAGGAAAATGGCCGGAAAATTCTATATGGAAAACACTATTTTTAATCCGATTGGCTTCAAAATCGGTTTGTGAACACATTATAGAAAATAATTATACATTTGATTTCTCGGTGGTAGAATTTCTGCCCACCGGCAAGAATAATGGTGGGCGTATTTCGGTTCAGTGACACAGGCTATTTGTGCGTCGATCTGAATAAAATTCGTTTTGTAAGATCTAGGGTCAGAATAAATGGAAACACGTGTATTTTTATTTTCGGAAGTTCACCGCAAAGGTCGGATTATGGGTGTGGGGGTGGGTTTTTAGCCGATATGTATTAAATTTGGTTTGAAAGCTCTATGGGCCAACTAAATAGATAAAGTTTTTAGCTTGCGCTTACTCACCCTCAAGGTCGGATAATGGGTGACGGGGGTGGCTTTAGCGTTTGTACGCTTAACGGGCCAAGTAGGTGGAAAATAATTTTCTCATTTCTGATGGTCGGAAAATGGGGCGGGGCGGCATCATTGCCACCGTTTTTTTCATTATTTTGGCGGCTATACTGATGGTGGCGAAGGAAGCGCGCCGGTTATATGCTAGTCTCTATATATATATAAAAGAGTTTGTCCTGACTGACTGACTGACTGACTGACTGATTGCCAATCTACGAGCCTGAACGGTAAGAGATAGAAAGCTGAAATTTTCACAGAAGTTTCCTTATGAGTTGAAAGTGAGCACTAAGGCGGGTTTTTGGAAAATTCCATTCTAAGGGTGGAAACTCCCGGAAAAAGCTACTATGGGGGAAATTTTGTTTTTCATCCGATTGACTTGAAACTTGG